>JAKCPI010001791.1:0-33416 GCA_023213315.1 Euborellia annulipes | reverse complement strand
GAAATTTTGTTTTCGTAAATCCGTTTTTTTTTTTTTTTTGTTCTCACCGTAAATTTTAGCTTATTTCTATTATTTTAGAAGAAAAACTAGGCTAATATTCTCCAAAATTATCCCAGGCTGATTATCACCTTTGAAGATGAGGAAAATTTTTTCGGATAGCTTGAGTAAAAAAAAAAAAAATTGGAACTGATGAGAAGAGAGACAAAAGGAGTTTGAGAGAGAAAAAAAAAAGAGGAGGAGAAAAAGTTGACCTCGGAATTAACCAAGAAGAAGCGGCGATAAATCATTTTACTTATTTATTTATTTATTTTTAATTAAAATAAAAAATAAAATTCTTTACTTAAACGTAATTTGTCCATTAATTAACGATAATTATATTAATGGACTTGGCCTTAGAGACATACTTATTGTAATTTCCTTGTAGCTATTAGAAAAGAAAAAACAAATAACTTAAATTTTTTATTTGTTTTTTTGAAAACTATGCACTAAAAAGTGAATAAATGTTCTGATGCTTTTTTGTATGGGAGAATAGCTTTGTAATACACAGTGCGTCAAAAATAGTGCAACACTTTGTTTCTTCCTCTTCTAAACTACCCTAATGATACTCTAATTTCAGAAACATTTAATATGAAATTCCAGGAGGAATAAAAAATTAATATGAAATATCTTATACATTTCTAAGTAAATTTAACACAAATACAAATTATTTTAATCAATTTAATACAATTTAAATAAAATAAATCAAAAATATGTCGATTTTCAATTTGAGGGACAAATCAACATAATCTCGATATATTTTGTTGGATATTATTGAAAAGGATGGAATTTTTTCAATCAGACTGTTAGCCAGTCAATAAATCGTTTAAAATAGCAAGTTTGCGAGTTTGTGCTTAAGATTGGGCAAAATTGCACCCCCTGGAGTCGAACCAGGACCTCCACGCTTTCGCGGCGGGTGGACTACCCTTATCCTAGGGCGCCGGCCCGATAATCATCCGCCTATTGTAAAAAATATTAGAAATTTAGCGTTAATATAAAAATTTCGACATTTTTGTCTTTGTTTTATTTAAATTGTAATTATTAATTAAAATGATATGGATTTGTGTTAAATTTACTTAGAAATGTATAAGATATTTCACTTTAAATGTTTAATAAATTACAGTATCATTAAGAGAGATTAGAACAGGTCTTTTTAAGAGGAAACAAAGTGTTAGCTTTTCATTGACGCAGAGTATAATATTATAGACTATAATATATCGACTGGGATATGAACTCACAGATTCTGATTTACACAAAATCTTCGGTTTAAAGCACATCACATAACTAGACCCTGTTACGCATTAGTGTGTCAAAATTTAAGGTATTTTTCAGCATCTGAGGCCACCTAGACCTCATCCCTATCATGATATTGTTATTAGTATTTTTTATTTATTATTGATAATATTGTTACCAAATGAATTCCAAAAGTGAAAATGGAAGCAAGGGTGGATCCAGAGGTGTTTCTCGGGGGGGGGGGGGGGAATCTGGTGTGACTCGTCGCACAGCTCACTATTTTTTTCTTAATTTCGGTATTTTAAAAGCGCAGTCTGTACTTGTTTGCCAGAATATAAATACAAATCAAATTTTTAAGTATTAATTTTTAAAATTTTACATTAAAAATAATTTTTTTTTTTCAAATCTCGGGGGGGAGGTAATTACCCCTTTTACCTCCCTTGTATCCGCCCTTGAATGGAAGTTACTGCTGGATGTCAGATGTATTTGGCAATTGATAAGAAAATAATTTTTATTTTTTCAGGACCTTTTCATTTACTGACGCATGCGCGCATCAATACAGTTTCCACCCAATAAGAGTCCCAATCAAGCCAAATTCTTAAGTTTCTTTATTATTGCTTTTTTGTGATAAATTGTACAATTCCCAAATCACAATGATTGTGCCTCAGATTTAAACTTTTAATCAGTCCTCCAAAAAAACGAAAAAATAAAAAATAGTCTCAAATCCCCCTCCCTATGATTGGCTTAGTATGACCCAAGTCCTAACTACCAAGATTATGGATTCCTGGACGACAATAATTCATATAACAATGAGAAAATCCTTGAAATTTCGATTGCTTAAAAATTCATTTATTTTAATAGCTACTGTTCTAAATTGAAAAATGTCAAAAGCCGTTGTCTGTCTGTCTGTCAAACAAAAAAAATAGTTAAGTAGTTTCTTTTTATTATTATTAATATTATATTCAAGGACTTCCGACCGAAAAATTATCTTAAATTCAAATCAAAAAATAATTTTTGATAAAGTGACGTCATCCCATCCTTTTACTTTTCCCCCAGTAGATTATTATCGGGCCTTAAGAACCCCCGAAATGCAAAAAAATCTTAATATGCTTATATAAATTTATATGTGGCCTCTATGTATACTCATCAGATAAGAATGAAACTTGTCAATTTTATAGTCATAGGTAATCGTAAAAAGGTACTAAAAAGGAGGAATGAATCACTTCGCAGAGGGCGGTTATTATTTTTTTTTATAACCATGACTTTCTCAGTTTCTCCATGTTCTTTCTAAAAAAAAAAAATAATCTCTGTGCGAACAGTCACACCAGAATTTTTAAAATGATTTTTGTCTTTAAATTACACATTTAAAATTATTTTCTTATTCTTTCTAATTGAAATAATTTGTGATCGTTGCCAATTATCTAATCTAAGCAGCCGTGGATCGAGTCTATGTGCTTTTATATGGGGAAAATGCCCCCGGGTTTGGCGTAGTAGGTAGCGTGCCTCCCTCCTATACCAAACGTCGCGGGTTCGGACCCAGGCAGTCCGATGATTTTATTTAAGCCATTTGGATACCAGATGGCTTAAATAGAAATGCCTGACCCCACAATAGATATATTCTCTACAACGGTTATCGTCAAAGTCTTATATGGCCTAAGTTGCCGAAAAGACTGTGTGAATGTGTGTGTGAGTGTGAGTGTGAATGAGAAAAAAGTGTGAATGTTTAAAAAATAAAAAAAAAATAAAAATAAAAATATGGGGAAAATTTGCTTTAGTGATACGGTTCCCCAGATCGTTCAAAGTTGTTGGTAGAGGCGGGACGAAAACAGCTTCCTTAACATAACCCCGTAAGAAATAGTCACATGGGGTGAGATCAGGAGATCTCGGTGGCCAGAAGTGTAGAGCCAGGTCTTCATTTCCCCTGCGACCAATCCTGAGCTGAGGAAGGTGTTCATTTAAAAAGTCAAAACACTTGTAATACATTAAAAAAAAAAAAACTTTGAAACTTCCTCTTTTCATTGGTATAAAAATTATTCATGTAGCATTTGTACTTTAATAAATACGAATTTTTAAAAATGGGTCCATCATTTGTAATAACCCTGTATATAAACGTAATTGAGATTTTATAAAAATGTATTCAAATGAGTCAGTGTGTGGGAATAGAACAAAATATTTATTTTTATAAGATCTCAATCATATTCAAAATATGCCCTCGGGGTTTGGTGTAGAGGTTAGCGTGCTAACCAAAAGTCGCGGGTTCGGACCCCAGGCAGTCCGATGATTTTATTTAAGCCATTTGGATACTAAATGGCTTAAATAAGAATGCCTGGACCCCTAATATGTATATTAATCTCTATAACGGATATCGTAATAGTCTTAAATGGCCTAAGTTGCCGAAAAGACTGTGTGAATGTGAGTGTGAATGAGAAAAAAAATTCAAAATATGTAACAAATTACTCTATTGAAAAATTACTAGCCGCACTGCCCGCTTTTGGTGGACTTCCCTCATTGGATAGGAACCTCCCAGACAATATCTAAAGGGCCCGCGTGTGGCCTCAGTGCCTCAACATTCAATTCACTTTTTACTTTCTCGTATACAACATATAATCTTTAAAAAATTCGATCTTAAAATTTTAATAATTCTCTTTATAATATTTATAGAAATTAAAAACACTAAGTCATAAGATTTATTGATGTATTAAAAATTAACATTTTTACACTCATATGCGAAATCACTTCTGAAAATAACACAAGAGTGTCAAAGTGTTAATTTTTTAATAAATCTTTGAAACTTATGTCCTGCTTTTTTAATTTCTCTTAAATACATTATGTTTCAACTAGAGCCTACGGTTAATATTTTAAATTTAATATAACACAAAAAAATCAGGAGTGACAAGAACTCAATGTTGTTATGTGACCAGTTTTATTCTCGTCCACCTCTCTTTCTTTTATATTAAATAAATAAAATCAATCTAATTGTGTGTTTTCTTTTGTTTTAGTTTTTCGACGGCTGGAGAGTGATTTCACGGCTGAATCAAACATCCTTTCGTAAGTCATATTAAAATCTATTAATTTTAATAATAAACTTCTCATTTTTTTTTTTTTTTTTAATCATTACTATACAGGGTGTTCTAAAAAATAGTGTCAAGCGGAAGTTGAGAGATAGAGCACCCCTTGGGGTACCCGAATCACCCCCATGTATGTCATGCGATTTTTTATACAATAGTGTTCGAGTTATGAATTTTTGGGAATTTTCGGCCTGAACAACTTTTTTTTTTAAAGAGGAAGACATTTTCCAGATTTTTTTTGCAAGTCTTTATAAGTTGAACTTTTATGCGTAAAATAATCCGCTTATTAAGCGGAAAACTGTGAAAATGTTGGTGTAAATTTAAAAGTTTACTTTCGGTGAATTACGACTTAAATTTTCAACTTTGAATTAAAAATCTAAACAGGTGTCTTTATGGATCTTAAGTAGTTCTCGAAAATTCTCCAGACTCTCAGCTTTCATAATAACACTAGTCGACAAGGTTTTTTTCACAAGATATCTGATTAGTGAACCTAGTGCATTTTTTCACCCTGAATTCAGATATGTAGTTAGAATTTTTCCATCAGGCACAGTTTTAGAGATATAGAGCAAAATAGATTTTAGTCGAAAATGGGCTCTAAAACGGCTTTTTATTTAGAATGTTCAAATTATTTTTAACGCCGCACCCCGTCAAATTATGCAGATAGTTAGAATACATATAAATTTTAAGTTTCATCCCAATCGGAGGTCATTTAGACGTGCTAAAAACGGCTTAAAGTTTCAAAAAATCCGAAATTTTCAAGATTTTTTTTGCTTTGGTCACCCCTAATACAATTTTAGATACCCCTGAATGCAAAACACATATATGTACGATATTCTATAGTTCTTTGGCTTTCTAAAAATCATTCATTCATAAAAATCTGCTAATTATTACCGAAATTATTAACAAAAACGTCAGCAAAGAAAAAACACAAGTACACTCACTGGACGAAAAAAATGGACTTCAATTGAATTAAAAAGCGAACCCTATCCACGAGAAGCTAATGTATCCTCTCTGAGCATCGGGTCACGGGCCCTAACTTTATTATATATTATTAAAAAAAATATTTTTTGAATCTCATATCTTTCTTTATACTTCTAAAAGAACAAGAGGTCCATTTTTTTCGTCCAGTGAGTGTACTTGTGTTTTTTCTTTGCTGACGTTTTTGTTAATAATTTCGGTAATAATTAGCAGATTTTTATGAATGAATGATTTTTAGAAAGCCAAAGAACTATAGAATATCGTACATATATGTGTTTTGCATTCAGGGGTATCTAAAATTGTATTAGGGGTGACCAAAGCAAAAAAAATCTTGAAAATTTCGATTTTTTGAAACTTTAAGCCGTTTTTAGCACGTCTAAATGACCTCCGATTGGGATGAAACTTAAAATTTATATGTATTCTAACTATCTGCATAATTTGACGGGGTGCGGCGTTAAAAATAATTTGAACATTCTAAATAAAAGCCGTTTTAGAGCCCATTTTCGACTAAAATCTATTTTGCTCTATATCTCTAAAACTGTGCCTGATGGAAAAATTCTAACTACATATCTGAATTCAGGGTGAAAAAATGCACTAGGTTCACTAATCAGATATCTTGTGAAAAAAACCTTGTCGACTAGTGTTATTATGAAAGCTGAGAGTCTGGAGAATTTTCGAGAACTACTTAAGATCCATAAAGACACCTGTTTAGATTTTTAATTCAAAGTTGAAAATTTAAGTCGTAATTCACCGAAAGTAAACTTTTAAATTTACACCAACATTTTCACAGTTTTCCGCTTAATAAGCGGATTATTTTACGCATAAAAGTTCAACTTATAAAGACTTGCAAAAAAAATCTGGAAAATGTCTTCCTCTTTAAAAAAAAAGTTGTTCAGGCCGAAAATTCCCAAAAATTCATAACTCGAACACTATTGTATAAAAAATCGCATGACATACATGGGGGTGATTCGGGTACCCCAAGGGGTGCTCTATCTCTCAACTTCCGCTTGACACTATTTTTTAGAACACCCTGTATAGTAATGATTAAAAAAAAAAAAAAATGAGAAGTTTATTATTAAAATTAATAGATTTTAATATGACTTACGAAAGGATGTTTGATTCAGCCGTGAAATCACTCTCCAGCCGTCGAAAAACTAAAACAAAAGAAAACACACAATTAGATTGATTTTATTTATTTAATATAAAAAGAAAGAGAGGTGGACGAGAATAAAACTGGTCACATAACAACATTGAGTTCTTGTCACTCCTGATTTTTTAAAACTCCACCAAAAAATACTTCTAGAATTTCATATCTTCATTCTTGTGAAAGAAAAAAAGTTCATTTTTGTCGACTAGTGTAATTTAAAAAAATACTACTTAATGGGCTACTTTGACTAAAATCGGTCATAAAAGACAGCAAGGTGGAAAATTCTTAAAATTAGGCATCATAAATTTGGAAAATGTCTTCTACTTTAAAAAAAAATATTGTTCAGGTCGAAAATTCTCAAAAATTCCGAAAAAAAAAAAAAATCATAGCTCGATAACTATAAAAAATCGCATAACATGGGGCTGATTCGGGTACCCCAAGGGGTGCTTTACCTCTAGTCTTCCGCTTGACACTATTTTCTGGGAACCCTGTATATTAATATAAAGCGCTACCCACTGTTTTCTTGTCCCTGTGTGTATGTACTTGTTCTGATTGGCCAGATTTATAGTAAGTGGAGTGGGAGGGGTAAATTTAAAACTTTAAAATTTCTAAAGTGAGCAAGAATAAATTTGATGCATTTGCTCGTCGAAGGCGTCGCCCTTGTTTTAATATAAACCACATAACGCCCGAAAGAAAGGAGTTATTCCTTCCAGGCACCAAAATTGTTGTTGCTTAATACTCAAGTATAGTTTTGTCAGGTAAAAATATATTTTCTGCAATGTTCTGTTAGATAGCCAATCTTGTTGAAAACAACGCTTTGTTTCACATTCTACAAAAGAATCCCATTTCCTCTGCTATTCATATTTAGGAACTTTTGGTCCACCATCTATAATTATATTTTAACATCATTTTCGTGATTAAACTTAACAACAACATCTCATCTTTTTATTTTATTTTTTATAAGAGAGACCTCCTTGGGTTGATAATTTCACTTTTCAATTTTAATCGAAAGCGAATGAATCAAGAAAGAGAGAGAGAAAAAAAACTGGATTGATCACAAAAAAAAAATGATATCTGTAATTTTATAACAAGTTATTTTTTTTTTAAAGACATATTATATTAAATTCATTATATCGACATCTAAGAAGGGAGAAAAAAAAAATAACGAAATAATTTTTTTTTTCTTTTAAATTGGCGTAAATTAGAGTTAATTTTTTTGTTCTTTTTCGTATTATTTTATAAAGAGAGAGGGATAATTAAAATAATTAGATTTCTTTTTTTTTTTTGATAAATTGTCAAAAGAATTCTTGAATTTCATTTCACTTCATTTATCTAGCCTTGAGACTCGAAACGAAAAGGCCTATTAGCAGCCCCCCCCCCCCCCAGAAGGCGCACCGCCTCAAGAAAAATTGAGTCAATATGGGGCCTTCCAGGCCACCAGGAGGATGGCTGGTCGCATGCTCCCCCCTCCCCCCCCCAACCAAATTCTCTAAGTCCATGCCTATTAGTAATACGAAAATTTCTCTGCCTATTTATATTAGGATGCAACTTTTGATAGAGATGGTCAAAATTATCCCTTTAGCCTTCCTACCCGAGTAAAAATGATTAAAAATGATCGAGGGATCCACACGCCTGCAGCAGCTCTGCATAGTGAACCTTTAGGGATATACACGCCCACACCAGGGACAACATTTTTCTTCTGGTTACTTTCGATTAGGAATCGACCGAATATTCGGTTTCGGCCAAAAACTAGCCGAACCTTTCGGCCGAAACCTGAGTTTGAAAAGATGGGATGAGACTCGCACACAAAAAAAACAAAGGCCAGGGGGCGGAAAAAATTTAGTCTCCCTATAAAAAAGGTAAAATGATTTTCAGGGGAGGAGAAAAAAAATTTCGGCAGGGCGGAAAAAAATTTCAAAAAAAAAAAAAAAAAAATCTGGTGTGACTGGCGCACAGCACACAACTTTCTCTTACCTTCGGTAATCGAAAGTTGTGTTCTGTGCTTGTCACACCAGATTTTTTGTGTCGACATATATTTAGTTCCAGGCTGTAGGGAATATTTGAATTCAGATGTAAAATTTATAAGTATGGGAAAATATTTATATTTTGTAGAAAAATAAAAGGCCGAGCAGCTAGATTTATTTCTTTAATAGAGAACTCACAGCGACGTTTCGGTCGACTATGCGACCATCTTCATGGCTAGAGTTCAGTCATAAGAAAAACCTCTCAAGTTGTTTGACAGACATTTCATAAATTTCATTACGATCTATCAGATACAATGCATTCAGCGCCAAAAGTCAATATATTTGGCGCTGAATGCATTGTATCTGATAGATCGTAATGAAATTTATGAAATGTCTGTCAAACAACTTGAGAGGTTTTTCTTATGACTGAACTCTAGCCATGAAGATGGTCGCATAGTCGACCGAAACGTCGCTGTGAGTTCTCTATTAAAGAAATAAATCTAGCTGCTCGGCCTTTTATTTTTCTACTACATATTGATTCAGCTATTCACCTCGCTAACATATTTATATTTTGTTACCATGGCAACCATTTCTCCTCTTTCCTATGAAATACAAGAGTAAAGTGGTCTTCAGAAGATTTCAATCGCAAAATGAGAATATACATTTGAAAGAGCATCTAAAAAATAATTGATTTTTGAATTTAAAAAAAAATCGTTGGAGTAAATTTTGAGAAAATCGAAAAAAACTGAAAAAGTACATCAGTAAATTACTAGTACTCTTTGGCCGATTTTGATTAAAAGCTTATTTTTCCGGTCCCGGGGGGTGTTTAATTTAAATATAAAATTTCAACCTCCTAGCTCAATTCCTTCATGCTTAAAATTGAACACAGACACACCCACCCACCCACACACCCACCCACCCACCCACCCACACACCCACCCACCCACACACCCACCCACCCACACACAGACAGACCATGTCGCGAAAACCACTTTTTTGGATTCAGGGGACCTCAAAACGTGAAGATCCATCAAAATCTCGACATCGAATTTTTGACATGAATCCAATACTTTCTCTCTATATATATATTATATATATACATAGGTAAGAGAAAGTAAAAAGGTAAAATGATATGAATTTTGTATAGGAAATACAAGTTTCGGTTTGGGTTACGGTTTCGGCCGAAACTAAGATTGAGACCGAATATTCGGTTTCGGCGGAAAATCTTGTTTTGGTCGGATCCTACTTTCGATATACTGGTGCGGGCGTGTGTATCGCTGTGTGTCCCTAAAGGTTCTCTATGTAGACCTGCTGCATGCGTGTGTATCCCTCGATCATTTTTAATCATTTTTACTCGGGTAAAAATTGAAAGTACAAATATTACTTTTTTTTGCCATCATTCCTTTGTCCAAATCATTAAATCTTGTTAACCTTAAATTGTGTCAAAAGTTAAAAAGTAAAAAAAACAAACGTGTGGGGTGGTAGGACCCCCGGCTGGAACGAAGTTCCTCACGCCTTTTCTTCAACTCAGAATATAATTTAAAATAAATATTATTTCAATAGACGGAAAGCCAGGGAACTGCGCCCGCTGGAACCTCTTGCTCGCCCTCGGCGAGCAATTTCCCGCCTGAGGTAGATAGAAAGAAATAAAGAGAAGAAGGTGGCCTTGGCCTCGCTAAGACTTCGGCTAATCTCGCCTTACTCCGCCGTCACTCGGGCGCTGGGAACGCATTTTTGCTAGGAACGCGTTTTTGTTAGGTTACATTTTCTCCCAATTCACCCTGCGTCTTCTTCTGTCCTCGCCCTTATTATTCCCGCGGCGGATCCAATTCACTCTGCGTAAGCCGCGTTAAAAAACTGTTGAATGTGCCACTGCCTTGTCCCATCATCACTCTAGAAATTTGAGCTCCCATCTTAACAAAACCCTGGGACCATCATTGCTTATAAGTATCTCTCCGTTTTATTATCTAGCATTTGGATTTAACTTCAAGGGCTTTGAGCCTCGGGAAAGAATTTTCGGCTCGATTGCAAACTTTTTTTTTTGTAAAAGGAAACTTTTGAGCAGCAGAAAAAAGTCAAAAATAAGGCCACCCTAATCCACAGCTAATCAACTCAAAATATTTACAAAATAAAAATATATTTCCTAGTTTACATCTTATATACTGTCGAAAACTAATTATATGTCGACACCGATTTTTCTTATTATTATTTTGCCTTGACCATGCTTGCTTTCGGTTGATTGGAATTTCAAAGAATTATATCCCCCCCCCCTTCACATATATGGCTTATTAATTAACCTTTAAAAAGCAATTTTATAACAAAATTGGCAACTTTAAAATAATTTTGTTAAGGAAGGGCTGGCTGGCTGGTCTCTCTCTCTCTCTCTCTCTTCTCTAGTCAAGGGCAAGCAATGTCCCTCAAGGAATAATCACCTGTTGCACCTGTTGCTTTATTTATGACACACTGATTAATGAAAAAGATAGAAAAATAAAACTTTCCCTTTCATGTTTGCAACTAATTTATTTATTTATTTTTTTTGTTTAATTTTAAAATTTGATAGATTGCTCTCTCACACCTGTAAAAAAAAATAAAGTTATTATTCTAATTCTCATTCTTATCTGCTTGTCTTGTTAAGTTGATGAGGATATAGATTGAAGGAGAACAATTTGTTTATACTGGCTAGATTAGTTTCGATTACAACTTCACTATAAATATCTGCACTATCTCTCTTCTACAGGTATTACTATGGTCAATGCTCTGCCGAATTAAAATCAATTATCCCACCCAATGCAACATATTCACGGAACACAAGAGAGGCATCTTCCCAGCATCCCTATGCTGTTCAGATCACGACTAACAGAACAAATCAATTTCATTCTTCCTTTGTCCCCATGACCTCCCGTGATTGGAACAAGCTCCCTGCGTCTATCTTCCCCAAAACCTACAATCTTCAGACTTTCAAGTCTAACCTCAACAGGCATCTTCTCAGTTCCCGCAGTTGAGTTTCCCCTTTATGCTTCTCCTTTTGTTTTTATTTCCTTCCTGGCTGCATGTGACTATTGGTCATTATGGGTCTTCGCACCTTATGCACCCATTCCAAAAAAAAAAAAAAAAATATTAGCATGTTTTGACCAATTATGAAATATAAATTTTCTTCAAATTTCTCACTGAAATTCAAAGTTCTTCAATTTCTCTGAATGATTCTATTTAAAACTAGTCGCAAAGCCCGCCTTCGGCTGCGCCCCCTGGACCCGCTTTTTCGCCTCCGGCGAGCAATTGCCCGCCTCCGACGGGCAAGTTTATTGTCAATTTAGGATATATCTTGTTGCAATGCAAGTGTGTAGAGTTGTTAAGGAAGGGTCTTGAAGGATTGTCACTTAGGTTAGAAACAACTATTAAAACTCAGAAGACATTAACTTCTCGTGCCTGAAGTTCCTGGTTCACTTCCCATCCCAATAAAGAAAAATTTATTTCAATTGATTGAGAAGATTGTTAATAATAATAATTATCAAGACAATTTATTTAAATCGACTCCTCTCGCTATAAGTGACCGTTTCAGAGAACTAACAACTCCCTCAGGACCAAGCGGGGCAATAATTAAATTTGCTCTCATTTATTGTACATTGTTACTAATATATATTGTTAATAATGTACAATATTTTGACGAAATTGAGTGAAATTTAATTATTGACCCTGTATGATCATGAAGGGAGTCGT
Source organism: Euborellia annulipes (assembly GCA_023213315.1). Lineage (NCBI taxonomy): Eukaryota > Metazoa > Arthropoda > Insecta > Dermaptera > Anisolabididae > Euborellia > Euborellia annulipes. The sequence continues at coordinate 21,273 of JAKCPI010001791.1, read as the reverse complement.
TAGTTCTCTGAAACGGTGACTTATAGCGAGAGGGGTCGATCTAAATTAATTGGCCTGATAATTTGCTCCAAGTTTTTTTTTTTTTTTTTTAAGATCTTTTTCGGCAACTAAGGCCATTTAGACCCCATCCATATTTATTTCAAAATGATTTGTAGTCAAATCGAATGAAATAAATTTTCTCGTTTAGGACGGGAAGCGAACCCGGGACTCCGGTGCGAAGCTCCAAGTTTAGTTATTAACAACCTTCTCAATCCATTATTCAGCAGGCTGTTCCCCACCTTCATCTTATTTCAAATGGATTCGTTAACAATCTTTTTAAATAAATAGCGATGGGGTCTAAATGGCCGGAAAAGACCTTAAAACAAGTCACAAAAAAAAATACTTGTGTTTTTATACATTGAAAAAAAAAACCTACCTTGTGAAATTGATGTGGAATTCTAAGCTGCGCGTTAAAAATAACGTAACACTTTGTTACTTCTTAAAAAGACCTCTTCTAATCTATCTTAAGGTGCGCGTCTCGGGGTGCTAATTTTGGGACTTTCCAGCTGCCACAATTTTGAAGCTATCGACCTCAAATTTTTTTAAATTAAAGCTATTTAAAATATCTAAAACTTATAGAATCCCTTTTTTTGATTTTCGAAAAAAAAAAAATTTATTTTTAGATTAATCGCATTAAATAAAAGATATTTTAAAAAAAGGAGCTCTATAAGTTGTAGATAATTAAATTAGTAATCATTGTGTTAAAAAATAATTAATTTTTTGCCTTTAATTAATTAGCTGGAAAGTCTAGAATGGAATGAAACAAGTTACGTGTATTCCAATAGGGGAACACTAACGCCATCTGGTGCCGTCTCGATCCAATCGTGCTTTAACGGTTTTTCGAGACGCGCACCTTAATGTTACTGTAATTTATTAAACATTTGATATGAAGTATCTTATACATTTCTAAGTAAATTTAACACAAATCCATATCATTTTAATAAATAATTACAATTTAAATAAAATAAAGACAAAAATGTCCAAAAATTTTTAAAATTTTAAACTAATCTTTCCATTTCAGTTTTTCTCTGTCTATTTTATTGGAAATTCTTATAAAAACAAAATTTGTTGAATCCAACAAAACATATCGAGATTATGTTGATTTGCCCCTCAAATTGAAAATCGACATATTTTTTTTATTTAAATTGATTAAAATGATTTGTATTTTACTTAGAAATGTATAAGATATTTCTTATTAAATGTTTCTTAAATTACAGTATCTTAGAACAGGTCTTCTTAAGAAGAAACAAGACGTTACGTTATTTTTGACGTTCAAAAATTTTCAAAAAAAATCATCCATTGACCTTTCATTTTGACAAAAAACCCATCATTTGCTTATTTTTTTTGGATAAAAAAGAAAATTAACCATCTAAGTATACTTGAAATAAGCTTAAAATATTATATCTTGGAAATGGTTAGAGAAACGCTAGCTGTTTGAGGAAACAAAAATAATTATTTCTTTAATTTTAATAAAATCTCACCTCAATTAGAGCTGTGAAAAGAGGCAAAGGGGAGGAGAGGGGTCCAGGTGGGGGGGGCTAATAATGTTTATATTTAATAGACTTGTTTCACGGTTGATGTGCGGAATTAAAAAGCGAGAGTTTATAGCCGAAAAAGTTGGAAGATTTTTTTTTTATTTTATTTTTTTTTAATTAAAAACAAGAGAGGAAATCCATCCGGTTCTCATTTGTGTGCATTTTGTTGTTGTTTTATAATTGAATCAAGACTCGTAATTACTCTAGATGGTTTTATTCCCCGATACGCCAATATCCAGCTAACAACATTCTCACGATAGAGCTCGTCGTCTCTCTACATTTAATAAAAAAGCATTTTAATGATGTCAGGGGTGTCCAAGACGAGAATTGAAATAAAAAAATAGAATAATTACGATATACCATGGTGATCAAAAAGTAAGGTGAATTTGTTTATAAAATGTAAATTCTTTATTTATTCTTTCAAATCAATTTCATCCCCTTCAAAGTAATCCCAGTCCGATAAAATGTACTTTTTCCAACGCTTTTTCCAGTCTCTATTGTTAACTCAAACTCCTTTATTACAAAACGTTTCGTCCAATTTCATTGTGCCATTTTCAGCCAAAGATTGTTAAAAAGCACACATGGGTTATACATGCCACAACAAATTCCATGTGTGCTTTTTAACAATCTTTGGTCCCGAAGAAGGACGCGATTGGCGTCCGAAACGCCGACCAAAAGAAATTAAAATAGTTTTTTAATCTCCTGGCTGCAAATCTACCTTCCTTAAGATTAATAAATAACAGCCATTTTACACTTTTGTATTTAATTATAAATACAACTTAATCTTTGAATAACTTTTAAGGGGTTGAATTTATCGAACAAAGTAATCAGACCTTTTTTGTAGAGCTTTAAATTTCTTACAAAATATGTTCTGACGGTATTTTTAGGTATATTTGTTTCAGTGGAATAAAATAAACTGCAAAAAGTGCAAAAATCCCATGTTATTTCAATGGGAAATGGATTATGATTTAGGCACGGTTTAATATAAATATTAAGGGTTGATATGGGTCTGATATTTGTTTTTAGGTCAAAACCTAAACGCCCTAGAGGGCGTTTGCAGCACGAAACGCAATTTGGAAAATAACGGACACCTTAATGTATATATTTGGCGTCCAAGCATTTTTATTTAAGCCATTTGGTATCCAAACGAACCCGTAACCCTTGGCACACAAAGCCAGCACGCTAATCCCTATACCAAGCCCGCGGACTGCTTTTTGAATTATTAATTCCTAAAATTACGTTACATTTGAAAAGTATAGAGAAATATTTATATAGATCTAAATGGCCTTCGATGCCGAAAAAGATCTTAAATAATATGAAAGACGGGCCCGAGCCAGTTGAGAGTGGGTCCATGGGTGGAGGGGGGGGAGGTCCGTCGAAGGAAATCCCGCACATATATTTGAACTTAATCATCATTCAAAAAAGACGGGAGAATTTTTACATTTATTTCAAAAGAACAAAAGACAATAGAGAAGAGAGAAGGTTAGGTCCATTTGTGCGTCATATTTCTCAACACCACAAATTCAAATTCAAGGCTAAATAGCTGGATGAATAGATTGCATTGCGAGAGAGAAAACATATTTCACAAATGAATCAACACCTCATTCTGTCCTAAAAGGGGCGGTTACAAAGACAAAAATAAATACAAATATTTTTAACACCCACTCTCTGTTTCCGTTTTATGAAATGAAATTAGAAAACAGAGAGATGGAATTTCCTATTAACATCTCTGCTATAAAAAATAATAAATATATAGGCGTATTATGGGGCTTCAGGAGGGCATTAGTCCGAAACTACTGAGCCATTTTAAAATATTTTTGATGCGTTTTTTTTTTTAAATTATTTAAATTCGTGAGCATTTTACATAATATAATGCTTTTTTTTTTTTAAATTACAATTAATTAAAAAATACTTTTTTTATATTTATAGAATATGCAAAAAACGTACTGTACTATTATGAAAATTGTAATTTATTTTTTTAAACTAAAAATGTAAAAATCATTAATATCTAACCTAAAATAATTAAATGAAATGGTGACCAAGTCAAAAATAAATTTATTTATTTATTTAAAAATTATCGTCCAAATAGTTGAGCACTCTTGCAAAAGATGGCAGGGTTGCCTTACAGCCGGCATTATCAGATCACTTATAAGCCTATATTTATATATTTTTATGCTGTTATAAATGATATATAAAATTAGGTGTTAGCTGTGTCTTCTACACAGCCGGTGGCTTTTTAACGTGACAACGTCTTTTGCTTGCCCGAGTCGAAATTTAAGGCCTGCTGTAAGCCTTCAGGCCCTGGATAGGTCCGGTTTAAAGCCCTGTAAGTCTACCTACGCCCGACTTTGAACCCCAAGATCCTACTTTTTTCAACTTATGCACCCTTAAATCCGATTATATTAAAAATAAAGAAAAATTAAAAGAATAATATAAAAAAAAAACAATTGAAAAAAAAAAGAATTTTTTATTCTGAAAAGTGACGTCACTTGAACGTAGTAGCTACTTTATACAATAAGTCCTTGTTATCCGCTATTTTATAATTGAATTTGTTTTTATTGTTTTGTGCTAAAATTTTTCAAATTAAAAATTAGTATTAAGTTAGTAATATACAGAATATACTTCCCTCCTACAATGGCATTCACCCTTTACAAAATATAAAACCACTGGCCGGGGGATACGCCCCCTGGACCCTCTTGTTCGCATTCGGCGAGCAAATGCATCAAATTTATTCTTGCTGACTCTTTGGAAATTTTCAAATTTCAAATTTCCATTTTCTCTCTCTGACTTAAATTTTAAATTTCCTGCTCCCGCTCCACTTCCTGTAACTCTAGCCAATCAGCGTCCTGATCGGTACAGACTGAAGCTAGCCGCTAGTGCTTTATATAGTAAATGATGATAATAATAATGAATGATAATGAAATTAGGTGCAAAACGCTACAATTTTACCGAATCTAATTTTGAAATGATTTTAAATGTGACTTACAATTCAAATTAAGTTATCAAGAAATGTTCGGGGTCTGCTCTTACAAGTTAGAGTTTGTCTCGAGCCTGCGCAATTCATCTCGCGCATGCGCAGAGGCAAATGTTTTGCTCGTGCACGCATGTCATAGCAACAGAGAAAAATCAAAACAAATAAACAAACGCAACGCATTCTTTTGATTTTATTAAAAAAATTCTATATATCACTGTATTATCCAAAAAATAATTATGATCCTGAATTAATATGAAAATAAAATAGTCATTGATGAACATATCAGTGATTGTGAGTTAGGTAAGTATATTTGTATTAATATAAAATTGTTTAGTAATAAACCTCACATGTAATAAATTATTCAACTATTTTATAGAATTTTCACTAATTAAATAATCCTGCTCTAAAAGTGAGACTGAAAAACGTCTATTAAAAAAATAAACCTACAAAAGGAACCAACCATTTACAAAATGAAATCTTTTTTACTGAAGGTGAGAGGTTTTTGTAATTTTAAATAAACTGACTGGCAAAAAAAGCATTCATTTTTATTATGTTCTTAAGAAGACAATAATCTAGCTTAAGTTATTGTCTTTTAAGATAGCAAATTTGCGAGATATGTTTGTGCTTAAGATTGGGCAAAATTGCACCCCCTGGAGTCGAACCAGGACATCCAAGCTTTCGCGGCGGATGGACTACCCTTATCATAGGGCGCCGGCTCAATTTGGGCCCGGTTGGTCGGCGCCCTATGATAAGGGTAGTCCATCCGCCGCGAAAGCTTGGATGTCCTGGTTCGACTCCAGGGGTGCAATTTTGCCCAATCTTAAGCACAAACATATCTCGCAAATTTGATATTTTAAACGATATTATTGACTGGCTAATGAACAGTCTATTTGAGCTTTGGTTGAAAAAATTCCATCCTTTTCAACAAGGCTCTACCTAGTTAATATTGTAATTTAATATGAAATATTTTACACATTTCTAAAAAAAATTACAATTTAATAAACCAAAGACGAAAATAAGGATTTTTTTTATTATCACAAAAATTATAATTAATTTAATTAAAATAATTTGAATTTGTGTTAAATTTACTTTAAAAATAATTCGTATTAATTGTATAAAAAATTTCAATATCTTTAAGAAGATAAAAATACAATTCCTAAACGAGACGTTTCGGCGAAATTTTTTACTTCGAAACTCTCTAAGAGCCATTGCCTTCGAAGCTGAATATTTTTATAAAATCGAATTGACCAAATGTCACATGCTTATGTCCCCTAGTAAACATGCACATTTCTTAGATGCCTGAAGATGGCAGAATAAATGGTCGAAATGTCTCGATTGGCAATTGTTGTTTTATTGGTTGAAACCGCCTTAACTGCATCCTTGCAGCTTCCAACAGTGATGTAATTAGAATTGCAATTTTTCAGATACCATAAAACTTAAAGGCGGTTATACCTTCTGGAAACTCAAAAATTATATAAAGGATTAAGCGCTGTACTAACAAATGCCTATAAATGGAAAAACTGACATCTGATTTTTTTAAATGTATTTTTTGTTTATAATAAAAATATATTAAAATGAATAATTATATGTACTTTCTCAGACTATAGCTATACCAGTAGTAAAATAAATATTCCGAGAGACCGGACACAAAATCTGGCATTATATACAGTAAGCGTTTTAGGTCTACAGCTGGGAATCGCAGTTTAGAAAGATAACGAGAAAAAACATCCTTTTCTTCTCTCACACCACTTCAATTTATTGCAAATAGAGAGGCCCGAGTAGTGGGACTTAAATATTTGCAATAAATTAAAGTAGTGAGAGAGAAGTAAATGCTGTTTTTTTCTCGTTATCTTTCTAATTTATTAGTATTATTATAATAAAATGGGATATAGGGGTTCAAAGTAGGCCCTAATTTTTATTCCCAACAAGTCCTACTTTGGTCCCCAACCGGGGGAAAATGGAAATTTGTACCATCAAGGGGTTCAAAGTAGGACCTAATTTTAACATGTAAATAGAACTACTTTGAACCGCCAAGTCCGATATAAGATGGACTTTAGGAGGCTTACAGCAGGCCTTAAATTTCGACTCGGGTGATTTCAAAAAAATTTTTTTTTCTCTTACCTATATTGAAATATAAAGAGAGAAAGTATTGTTTTTATTATTTTTTTTTACTAGTAGTTTGTTTACATAAATAAACATGTTCAAACATTTTCATTGAAACAATATATGACAGGTGTGGCCAAACTTTTATCCATTAAGGGCGACATATGCTTAAAAAATAAGGTTTTTCGAGAAAAAAACCAATTTTGGAGTTAATTTCTCGGGATTTTTTTATTTATTTTATTAGAGGTTATCTTTCTGCGCTAAATGACATCTCATTTAGTCTGATCTGATTAGCCGTTCGGAATCTACAGGGGTTTAAAATTTCGAAAAACGAAATCCCGCCGAGTGCTCTCATGCGGCAAAATGACGTCATATCAAAAAAAAGAAAAAACAACCCCGGGGGTATTCAACCACTCTTTCTAAAACTATATTTAGATTTAATGTAGCTTTTATGGTCAAGTCGCTATGCGTTGCACAATTAGAGCTATTTTTCGATATTTTTTTGCCTAAAAAATGAGGTTTTTCGAGAAAAAAAACCAATTTTGAAGTTAATTACTCGGGATTTTTTTATTTATTCTATTAGAGGTTTTCTTTCTGCACCAAATGACATCCCATTTAGTCTGATCTGATTAGCCGTTCAGAATCTACAGGGGTTTAAACTTTCAAATTAGAATTTACCGCAGCGCGGTAAAATAAAATGATAGGAAAAAAATAAATGGTGAAATCTTTAGCTGAAAACTCATTCTTTCTAACCGTATATTTCTCATAATTATACCTCTTAAGACAGAGGAGTTATTCAAGCCAATAAACTTTTTCGTGCAAGCCCCTCTAACATGCCACTATAGACACATGATTTGTAAGACGTTGTCACGTCAATAATATTAATAAACTATTCATTATTAAAAGATCAACGAAAATCAAACAAATACATGAGATTAAATATAGCCCTACCCACTAGCGGTCCCAGGGGGGGGCCAGAGCTCCCCCCCCCTTTGGACAGACAAAAATTCAAAAGTTTTTTTAAAATTAAACAAAAAAATTATAAATTTTTCATGTCTCAGGGTATCTAAAAACGCAAATTTCAAAGCCTCATTTTCAAAAATTTTTCCATACCCCTTCAAAAAGGCGCGGACTATTCTGAAGGGAGGCGCGAATATTGGCCACCAAGATCAATTTTCCAAATGATTGCTAGTTTTATAAATAAAATAATAAAATAATTTAGAAGGGACCGAGTTTTTAATTATAATAATAAATATGAATAAATAAAAAAAAATATTTTTATATAAATTTATATTTTTTAGTATTAAAAATTTTTGTCTTTGTATTATTTTATTAAATGTCTGTGGGGGGGGGGGGGACGTCATACGATTAAATATTTTTAAGGGAGGCGTTGTAACATCAAGTTTGTAAACCACTGGCCTAAAGTAAGACTCATTCTAGAAAATTATACTATGTGTAAAACCCAAAGGCGGGTCTAGGGAAGTTTTTCAGGGTTTTAATTTTTTTCTAACTAGACGCGAAGCTCGCAGAAGGCGATAGCATTGTTAATTTTTTTTTTTTATTAGGATTGGATAAGGGGTTGAAAAATTGAAAAGAATGTTTTTTAAATTTATTTTAGCTAAATCGAAGCCAAATAAATAGAAAACATTCAAAAAATAGCGTTGATTATTATCTTGATTAGGGGGATGAGGGAGGGGATGAAGGGTTGATTATTTAAGAAAGGCCTTGGAATATTCCAAATCACTTGTTGACATTCTTTTCCAGTTATAAATAAAGTTAGATTAGAGCAAAAGGTATTTTTTTACTTTTAATAAAAAGGGAATTGTTATTTTCATCTATTTATTCCTATAAACAGAGAGAAATTTATCTCTCGCTCAGTCGAGTCGCGCGCGTTGCCGGGTGACAGGCGGCGAGCTCTTATTTAAGTTGTGTTTTAAGTGAATAAAAGTGAATAATTAATATAGTGTAACCCACCCTGACTACTCCGTCAGCCAACACACCCTCTTGAGCGTCTTATTAAAGGTAATTATTATGCATTTTATCGTAAAAAAAAAAAATGATAGAAACAAATAATTTGACTGCGAAAAACGATTCTTTTGAATATGAAATTAAATATTTTGTATTTCACTAAGGGTAGAGGGAGAATATAAGCTGTTGAAAGGGGGAGGGGGAGTGTAGGTGTCATTGAAAAAAATTGTTTTTTTTTTAATCTTTTTTTTTAACACCTTTTTTTTCTCATTCACACTCACACAGTCTTTTTGGCAACTCAGGCCATATAATACCTCATACGATAACCGTTATTAATTAATAATATACATATTGGGGGTCCAGGCATTTCAATTTAAGCCATTTGGTATCCAAAGTCTGAGAGCATTTTTTTTATCTTTTCTTAAGTTCTTTCTAGATGGCCTATATTTTTGTTAATCAAATTTCCTTAATATACTTTTACTCAGGGGTGGATTAAGGGTTGAAATTTAAAATAAAATAATTTCAAAATATAAAAAAAATTAAAATAATTATTTATAAATGTATTCAAATTATTTTGAGAGTAATTTCGCGGGGAAGGCTCGCATTTCCTTAAAGGGGGGGAGATATGAAGGCATTAACCAGGGGGGGTTAATGCCTCATCCCCTATAATGCACAAAGTTATTCATGTTTTTTAAAACTTTTACTAAAAAATAAGTGCATTCCGTTTGAGTTAAAATTTATATTCAATATTTAGCAAATAGCCTAGTGGGGTAGAAACATTTTAATGCCATTCTAAAATTTCTTATTACTGGGGTGGAATTAATTTTTTAAGATTTCGAAACTCTCATAAACAGATAATAATAACACTGGGTAACTTAGGAACCCATCGAATCCCTTGCAGAATTTTGTAGGGATTTTTTTTCATCAATTCATCAAATAAGATTTGAGAAAAATATTTTTCTTCATGAATGAAAGTTAAAAGAAAACGCAATCAGAATGTTTTCTTTAAAAATATATTTTAACAGTTGACGTTTCGGCTTTGGTCAAAGCCATTCTCGGAGCTGTTAGTGGTCATCCGAGGATGGCTTTGACCAAGGCCGAAACGTCAGCTGTTAAAATATATTTTTAAAGAAAACAATTCTGGTTGCGTTTTCTTCTAATTTTCATTCCTGATACAAATTCCACCAGCCATAAAATGCCCTTATACCAGCGTTTTCCAAACTCTGAGGCGGGGACTAGTCTAAGGGGAGGCGCGAATATTGGCCACCAGGACCCTTTTAACATTTAAAATTATTATTTTTGTATTATTTTATAAAATGGAGGGGGGGAGGCCTCATAAGATTAAATATTTTTAAGGGAGGCGTGGTAACATAAAGTTTGGAAACCACTGCTCTAGAAGATGGCAGTCTTGGTTCCTTTATGCATAACTTCGTCCAAATATTGATTGGTCTTTTTTTACCGCGCCAATTCATTTCTCCCCTCAATACTCTCTTCTCTTCAACTAAGACTGTAAATTTTATATTCGATGTGTGATTAGGCCATCAATGAATGAGACGAGGCAGGTAGCTCCTGTGCTGTCCACCTGCGTCACACACAGAGTGAATTTGTAGCTTAGCTTGGCCAAAGGGCAAAGAAGCGGCCGGCGCTCGAGGCAACAACAACAACAACAACAGCAACAGCAACAACCAAACCAACGAAGAAAGAAGACGATTGCTCACTTCCGGCAAACTCGATCGAAAAAAAAACAAGGTGGCGTGAGAACTAAAAAAAAAAAAACAAAATCGGGCAGCAGCATCCATTCAGCAAATAGATTATTTCTTATTTTATTAATAGTTTAATCAAGGAACAACGTTTTTTTTTTGAGGGCTTTCTCATCGATTAAATTTGTATAAAAACAACTTTGATAATAGAATCCCCATTAAAAACAAAATAATTGTATTCTGAAATAGCCATGTTCATTTTGCATTGTGTTGTTGTTGTTGTTGTTTTGACCTCTTATGACCTGTTCACTTTTGCTTTCTGTTTGCTTATCAGTCAGTCATCATCTTTATAGTGGTTGGTGTGCGCCTGCCTTTGCCTTTTCGACCTATTTCCCACCCTCTCCTCACAACGAACGGCTTTCAGGGACGAATTGTTTGTTCATTGTACGTACTCAACTACAGGTGCAAAGGACAAATCACGATGGCAATAAATTGCAAAACTTTCCTTTCAATTGTCCGATTTCAAGAACGTATTTATTGGTCCGTTAAGGGGGAACGGGAGCGAAGATGTTACGCATGTTTTTCCCGAAAAGATGGCGTTGTGTGTCATAAAAAGTATGCCCAAGTAATTCAAAAATTTGCCAAGAGATGTCAGAATGGTAGCTAATAATATTTAATGCATTTGGTTGATTTTCATTGATCTTTTAACAATAAATACTTTATAAATGTTTTTTTTTTTTTTTAAACATTCACACTTTTTTCTCATTCACACTCACATTCACACACTCATTCACACAGTCTTCTCGGCAACTTAGGCCATATAAGACTTTAAACGATATCCGTTAATGAGTATTATACTTATTGGGGTCCAGGCATTTTTATTTAAGCTTATAAATGTTATTATATATTATGTATCTTTTATAAAAGCATAAAAATATATAAATATAGGCCAAAAGGGGATCAGCTGTTAGACTAGCCTGCCATCTATTGCAAGAATGCTGAACTAATTTGACAGTTGAATTTTAAATAAATCATCTAAGCTTATTTTAAAAATTTCTTAATTAATATGTGATTAATAATAACAATAAATTCATTTTTAAATTTAAAAAAAATTACAGATTACACTAGTCGACAAAAATGAACTTTTTTTTCTTTCACAAGAATGAAGATATGAAATTCTAGAAGTATTTTTCATGCTGAATTCAAATATTATTTCAGTTTTGCCCCATCAGTTTTAGAGATATAGAGCAAAATAGATTTTAGTCGAAAATGAGCTCTAAAACGGCTTTTATTTAAAATGTTCCAATTATTTTTAACGCGACACCCCGTCAAATTATGCAGATAGTTAAAATACATATAAATTTTAAGTTTCATCCCAATCGGAGGTCATTTAGACGTCCCGCAAACGGCTTAAAGTTTAGAAAAATCGAAATTTTCAAGATTTTTTTGCTTTGGTCACTCCTAATACAATTTTAGAGATCCCTGAATGAAAAAAACATATATGTACGATATTCTATAGTTCTTTGGCTTTCTAAAAAGCATTCATTCGTAAAAATCTGTTAATTATTAACGAAATTATTAATAAAAACGTGAGCAAAGAAAAAACACAAGTACATTCACTGGACGAAAAAAATGGACCTCTTGTTCTTTTAGAAGTATAAAGAAAGATATGAGATTCAAAAAATATTTTTTTTTAATAATATATAATAAAGTTAGGGCCCGTGACCCGATACTCAGAGAGGATACATTAGCTTCTCGTGGATAGGGTTCGCTTTTTAATTCAATTGAAGTCCATTTTTTTCGTCCAGTAAGTGTACTTGTGTTTTTTCTTTGCTCACGTTTTTATTAATAATTTCGTTAATAATTAACAGATTTTTACGAATGAATGATTTTTAGAAAGGCAAAGAACTATAGAATATCGTACATATATGTTTTTTTCATTCAGGGATCTCTAAAATTGTATTAGGGGTGACCAAAGCAAAAAAAAATCTTGAAAATTTCGATTTTTCTAAACTTTAAGCCGTTTGCGGCACGTCTAAATGACCTCCGATTTGGATGAAACTTAAAATTTATATGTATTCTAACTATCTGCATAATTTGACGGGGTGTCGCGTTAAAAATAATTTGAACATTCTAAATAAAAGCCGTTTTAGAGCCCATTTTCGAGTAAAATCTATTTTGCTCTATATCTCTAAAACTGTGCCTGATGGAAAAATTCTAACTACATATCTGAATTCAGGGTAAAAAAATGCTCTAGATTCACTAATCAGATTTCTTGTGAAAAAAACCTTGTCGACTAGTGTTATTGGGCATATTTTGAGACAATTTGAGATAATTTACTTGTTGCGTTGCTAAAACGGCAAATCCCTCAACTGTTTTAATAAATAGCCATGACATTTTAAGGATTTAACCATAATCATTCGATAAAGAATCAATTTATCTTTTTAAACCAGGCCAAAAAAAAAAGAATTCTTTGTATTCTGAATCGTTCATAAAACATAGAGGTGTGTCCTCGTTCGTTTATTAACGTTAAGTATGAGAGAGAATGTCCATCCAGTCCGCTTGATCTCTTGATTTTCAACACATAACTGTTTTATATTATATACCGATTTTGGGTATTATTATCAAGAACTGTCTCTTAAGGCACACTTCTCTTTAAATCCCGCAAATATTTTATTAAATCCCGTAATTGCAGTCAGGTAAAGCCGTGTATGCGAAACATCTCAATTAGAAGTTATCAATAATATTATATACACTGCGCGTCAATAAAACCGTAACACTTTGTTTCTTCTTAAAAAGACCTGTTCTAATCTACCTTGATGCTTATTAAACATTTAATATGAAATATCTAAATAAATTTAACACAAATCCATATCATTTTAATAAATAATTACAATTTAAATAAAACAAAGACAAAATTGTCGAAATTTTTTTATTAACGCCAAATTTCTAAAATTTTAAAATAATCTTTCCATTTCAGTTGTTCTCTATTTTATTGGACATTCTTATAAAAGCAAAATTTTTAATTAATACCCAACAAAACACACCGAACTCGGTGGGAGTCACATAATTTGCGAACTTTGCCCTTACTAGGGCCTATTTAAAAAAAAAAAAAATATAATTAATATATGTAAAGTTAATAAAACCAATTTTGCTTTAAAGGTGAAATGTGGGTGTTAATAATGATAATGACACCCCTAGTGCTCTGAGGATCGCACTAAACAGAACCGAAACGTCAGCTCTGAGGGGAAATAAATGAAATTATGCTTAGCTGCTCTCTCTTTTATTTTTAATTCTACCTACAAAATATAATGATTTATCCCTCAAATTGAAAATCAACATAGTTTTCTTTATTTTATTTAAATTGATTAAAATAATTTGTATTTGTGTTAAATTTACTTAGATATTTAATATTGAATGTTTCTTAAATCAGAGTCAGTGGCGTAGAGAGGAGGGGCAAGGGGGTCATGATGCCCCGGGCGCTACTCACAAAGGGGCGCCAAATTGACCGCAAAACAAAAAATTGCACGATAATTTTTATTTTTATTATAAATGATTTCTGGAAAATATATTTTAAATTTAGTGCCAGTGTATTTTACATATAATATTATATGGTTTTCGAATGGGGGGGGGGGGCGCTAAAAAGGTATTGTGCCCCGGGCGCCAGTTAGGCTCACTACGCCACTGATCACAGTATTATTAAGGTAGATTAGAACAGGTCTTCCTAACTAGAAACCAAATGTGACGTTTATTTAACGCGCAGTGTATAATATCGTATATGTATGTTTTAATAGAAAAGACTGAAGATGGAGAAAAAGTAAATGAATCGAAACGTCTCGGGGTTATTGTAAAGCATTCAGAGCCTCCTCTACCCTTCCTCTCAACAGCCAAAATATCTTTTGTTTATTATCAAATACTCTTTTTCTTTTGTGTGTGTTTCTTTTTCTATGCAAATCAAATGCATCTGCCGGTAATCATAAGAGAGAGAGAGAGAGAGGTAACGTTTCGGTGCCCGATTGTCACGGCCACGCGCCCAAGCGTGCCATCAATCCGAGGAGGTGAGTGAGTGAGTGAGTAACTGTAACGGACGGACATTGTGCTTTTCAAGTCTCTAACTGTTTTTCAAAATGGTCTTTGAGAAAAAAACCCTTTTCATTATTAATCCTCACGACCCCGAAATTTTATTTTTTTCTTTCTTTGAGAATGTCATTAATCATTAGAAATGAGAAAGCATGGCATACAAAAAATAGCAGGTCTCTGAGTAGTAGCTCAAAGAAATAGGGCTACACGGGAGGCTTCGCCCCCCCCCCCCCCCCTGGACCCACGCCAGCTGATTCTTATGAAAATAAAATTATTATTTCTATACCAATTCAGTGCCTGCTTGAGGGTTTGTTTAAATTCATAGAATACATAAGTGCAAAGAATACACAAATGTTTCTCAATACATTTCCTATGGGAGAAATCGTAACTTTAGGAATTAATAACTCAAAAAGTTATAGAGATTTTTGGATGAAATTAATTTTCCTGTAATCCCTAGAAGGATCCTCTTTAAGCATATAAAATTTGGTTTCAAAATTCCAACTGCAAGTTGGTCAAATAGGACGTGACAGACTGACAGACGGACATTAAGGAATTAAATATATAGAAGATAGTTTAAAACGAATAGCACATGATTAAGGAAATGCGAGAGTAAGTGCCGTAGAAGGAACGCCTCTAGCTAGGCGCCATGTCCGTCTAAGGCGGGCTGCGCGGCTAGTTAATTATATAATTTGTTATTTTTTTTTTTGTGATGAAGTCAGTAAAATAACAAGACGTTTGCAGCCTAATTATCTTTTATTTAGATTCTCGCCCTCCCGGCTGACGTTTCGGCCCGAGATCTAGGCCATCTTCATTCATTTGTTATTTCTCACCAATTTTTCTAAAGAACAATTATTGTTTCTATATTCGAAGTAGTGGCTGTGAGCATGGGCGTCCCCAGCGAGGGGCAGGGGCAGCTGCCCCCCCCCCTAGAAGCAAGAAAAAAAAATTAAATGGTTATAAAGTGATGAAACGAAACAAAATTAGGTAGGGCGATAGCAACGGGGATTCGTTAGGACTCGAGGGTTTTTATGCCTTTAATTAGAAGGCTTTTCCCCTATTTATATAAAAAAAAAAAAGCTTTGTCACAATCTGGACAGCCATGATCTGCCCCCCCCCCCCTGGACGACCATGTTCTGCCCCCCTTTAGATTTGATCCTGGGTACTCCCATGGCTGTGAGATTTGTAGATGGATAATTATCGGCAGGAGCAGCCAATAAATAGACTCTGTATGCAGATTCAATCACCGGAGTCGTTTCGGTTCCTTTTATTTAATAACCATCTTCAGTCCTTAGATTGAAATACAAATGCCCAGAGTTAGTCAATTTTATCTTTGGCATATACATTGTTGTTTCGTTATAAAAATGTTAAACATGTATATTCCAGGTCAAAATTGATATAACATACTCACCAGTGGGACCATCGTAAATTATTTTTGACCTAGAATATACATGTGTAACATTTTTATGACGAAACAACAATGTATATGCCAAAGATAAAATTGACTAACTCTGGGCATTTGTATTTCAATCTAAGGACTGAAGATGGTTATTAAATAAAAGGAACCGAAACGACTCCGGTGATTGAATCTGCATACAGAGTCTATTTATTGGCTGCTCCTGCCCACATTTATCCATCTAATTATTGTTTCTTTTGCATCATAATACAGAAAATAATTATTGCTAATTTAATAACAAAAAAAAAAAAAAATGCAATTGATTTGTTTTTTATTTAAATTAAATACTCATTAAACAGTAAAAGTACGAATAATTTATTTTTTCAAATGTTGGCACTGAAAAATATATATATTTATTCATCATTAAAATTTAACAAAATCATAATATTTTTGGGTATTAAAATTTTACTCCTTTTTTTTTTGCATAAAAATGTCGAAATCATATTTCAATCCACCTCACACACACAGACACACACACACACACACAGACGGAATCATTAAATAGAAAGTTAAAATTGTGAGTGACCTTTGAAAGACAAATTTAAATATTTAATTCTATATTTATATATAAAATCGACTGAGTGTTTGCATATACGTAATTTAGAAAAAAAAAAAAAAAGCAGCGAATGCGTTAATTACAGGACTATTCCGTCTGTCTGTCCGTCTCCGTCTCTCAACTGACAACCTAGGCGAGGAGTAGAGTAGATATTTGGAAATTATATATTTTTGAAATACATGTTTTTTTTTTTTTTTTCTCAAGGAAATAGGCTTATTTCTACGCACACAGACACAAACTAGAGAGCGATAGCCTCTTATTATTATTAGAGACCTATTAATAAACTAAAAACTAAAATTTTCGGTTAATTGCCTTTTAATTTTGTTGTTTTTCCTTCTTTAAAAAAAGTAGTGAAATTAATTAATATAAACAGAAAAAAAAATCTGGTGTGATGGTGGCACAGCACACAACTTTCTCTTAACTTCGGTCATCGAAAGTTGTGTTCTGTACTTGTCACACCGGATTTTTTGTGTCGACATTTATTTAGTTTCCGACAGTATTCACACTGTAAAATTTATAAACATGGGAAAATATTTATATTTTGTTACCATGTCAAACATTTCTCACCTATCTTTCTTATGGAGTACAAGTGTAAAGTGTCTGTGTGAAAGTGTGAGTGAATGGGAAAAAAGTGTGAGTGTTAAAAAAATAAAGTGTAAAGTGTGCTTCAAAAGATTTCAATGGCAAAATGAGAATATACATTTTAAAGAGCATCTAAAAAATAATTGATTTTTGAATTTTAATCAAAATCTTTGAAGCAAATTTTGAGAAAATAAAAAAAAAAACTGAAAAAGTGCATCAGTAAAGTACTAGTTCTTTTTGGTCAATTTTGTTCAAAGGCTTCGTGTCACCAATAAAAAACTATTTTAATTTCTTTTGGTCGACGTTGCGAACGCCAATTGCGTCCTTCTTCGGGACCAAAGATTGTTAAAAAACACACATGGATTTTATTGTGGAATATATAAAATATTTTAACAAAGGCATCTTTTTGTGTGCGAGAAGAGCTCTCTGTGCGTTATTTTTTCCAATTTCTAACACAAACAGATGCTTTTGTCAATATTGTTAAAATATTGTATTTTACGTGATGAAGATAGGTGGATATTATTGAGAATGGTGAATAAATAAATCCAGAGCTGATATTCAGGCAATTTATTCGGATTAAATCCCTCCGCTATAGGTCAACGTTTTGGGGTTCAAACGGCTCCTTCTTCAGGACCATGCGGTGTCGAGAAAATAATTACCCCTCAATTTTGTCATAAATGATGTGGTTAGTTTTGCTACAAAACATGTGGTAAAAGGTAATGGTGCCGAACGAAGAATGATTATGACAAAATTGAGGGATAATTATTTCGACACCGCATGGTCCTGAAGAAGGAGCCGTTTGAGCCCCGAAACGTTGATCTATAGCGGAGGTATTTAATCCGAATAAATTGCCTGGATTTATTTATTCACCCTTCTCAATAAAATATTTTATATATTCCACAATAAAATCCATGTGTGCTTTTTAACAATCTTTGGTCCCGAACAAGGACGCTATTGGCGTCCGAAACGTCGACCAAAAGAAATTAAAATAGTTTTTTATTCTCCTGACTGCAAATCTACCTTCATTAAGATTAATAAATAACAGCCATTTTACACTTTTATTAGGACTTTCTCTCTCTATATATTATTAAGAATATATAGAGGTAAGAGAAAGTAAAAACTAGATGCCTACTCAGATGCGTTTTTACCGTCCCATCCCCCTCGTGAGTGACAAAGTGGGTGTCATAAGGCTATTATAGTTTCGCAAAACATGAAATTATCTTACATAGATGTCGAAAATACAAAAAAAAATCTGATGTGACTGGTCGCACAGTACACAACTTTCTATTTCTTTTGGTAAGAGAAAGTCGTGTTCTGTGCGATATTTTAGATTTCCGAAGGGGCTCAACCCCTATATTCCCCTTTGCTGTCGACAACTATTAGGGGAATTTTTATTTAAAAAAAAAAAAAAAAAAATTGGAAACTAATAGACAAGGAATTAATTTAATGGATTTCCCCCTATGTATTTAATCACGCACTCATAATAATTATTATTATTTTTGTACCAAGTGATCACCTTTGGCACTTAACATTATCTATTTTAAAAGAACAAAACACCTGTCACACGATGGTCACCTAGAGATAGTCCAATTTAACCGGAAACCAAATACGGAAGTCCTGATAAAATATTATCAATTAAACGCAGCGTGGGAAAAAATTCGATATTATCAAAAAAGTATTATTAGATCAACATAGGCCTGCATATGTGGACGGAAGCAGGGCAGACAAATTAAAAAAAAAAAAAAAAATCGAAAAGGTGAATTCATCAGAATGTTGCATCTATGGACACAGTACGCTGAAATTGATGTAATTTTGATAAATATCAAAAAAGAAAACAATTCTACAAATAGCTAAATTGTTAATAATACCCTACTTTAAATTTATTGAATCTTTAAATTTTAAGATGCCCTCGGGCCTTGGTGTAATGGTTAGCGTGCTGGCCTTCTGTACCAATGGTTGCGGATTCGCATCATGCGACAAAAATTTACTATATTTCAATTTAATTGGCTACTAATAAATTGAAATAAATCGAGACGGGGACTAGATGGCCTCCGATGCCGAAAAAGACCTTAAATAAATTTGCAAAAGCTAAGCTTAAGTTTTTTTTTTTTTTTTTTTTTAAACATTCACACTTTTTTTTCTCATTCACATTCACATTCACGCAGTCTTTTCGGCAACATAGGCCATTTGTATCCGATGACTATTATACATATTGAGGTCCAGGCGTTTTTATTTAAGTCATTTGGTATCCAAATGCCTTAAATAAAATTATCGGACTGCCTGGGGTCCGAACCCGCGACGTTCGGTATAGAAGGTAGACACGCTACCAACTACTCCAAGCCCCGAGGGCAACTTAAAAGTTCAAAACTATTGGGCGGTCGTAAATATTTATGAATTATGAAATTTTAACAATCCTTTATGACCATATATCGACTGATGAAGATCTCTTAATAAGTAGCCTAATTAATACAATCTCTTAATACGTATCAAAAAAAATCTGGTGTGACTGTCAGTCCCCTTTCGATCTTTTTACACATGTAAAAAAATTTGTTCCAATTCTTATGAAATTTTGTATTTATTTAGGATTCTCTATTGGCTATAAAATGTTCAAGAATGAGATTAAAATTTTGAAAAATAACCATAGTTATTTCAAGCAGTCAAAAAGCAGGTTTGAAATTAAGTGCTATGGGATCGACACAAAAAAATTTGCTGTGCGATGAGTCACACCAGATTTTTTTAAGGAGTATGGTTAGCTTAAAAAGACCTGGAAAGTTTTGCAATTAAACATTAAATGTTCCTTAATAATAATAGATAAATAAATATCCGTGAGTGTGTGTTGATTACATCAGCTAACATAACAAATTAGAGGGAGGAGGAGGAGGGAACGAACGTTCCCAAACCATTCATTCCATTCCTTCTTTCTCTGAATTGATTTACATGATGAGTGAGTGAGTGAGGAAGGAATCTCACTTTCGATTTTTGCTGGGAATCTCAAAAGGTCTCACCTATATTTCTTTCTTTCTTTCTGAATTATAAAATGCAATGCAATGCAATGGTCAACCAACGCCAGACAGGATTACATAAATTCTGAATAAATTTGCATCAAAGAGAAAGAGATGAATTATTCTTTCCCGAGGAGACTAGAAATGAGCCCAAATTTGACCTCGCTCCACCCTGGTGAACTCAACGCCCCAGGCGGAATAAGATGAGGGCTTCCAGGGGGTTTCTAAAAGATCTGGTGTGACATAACGCACAGTGGAAGAGATATATTTAATTTCCCATAGCAACTTGCATTTTAAATGTTGACTGCTTGAAATAAACTATGGTTATTTTTCAAAATTTTAATCTCATATTTGAACATTTTATACACAATATAGAATCGTAAATAAATACTAAATTTCATAAGAATTGGAAAACATTTTTTAAAATGTGTAAAAAGTTAATGGGACCCCCTTTTGAATCGAAATTAACATGCAAATCCCCATATGGGGATTTAACATTGGCTCTAGGGAAGGAAGAGCCGGAAATGAATTTGAAAAAAAACTGAATTACATCTGCAAAGTGAACTTCAAACAATTTTCACGAAAATTTTTACATATATATATATATATATATATATATATATATATATATATACAATACTTTTTAAACACCGTCTAAAAAATAGTTGATTTATGAATTTTAATCAAAATGGTTAAAGTCAATTTTGGGAAAATCTCAAAAAACTCAAAAGTCCCATCATAACTTTACTTAATGTATTTATTAAACAAATTATAGACTAGTGAGTATTGACTCGCAATACACTTTTGGTTCATCTTCAGAAGTGATTTATATATTTTATAAAAGTAAATAATTTTTTACTTTCTCTTACCTCTATATATATGTTAATATAAGTATAGAGAGACAAAGTATTGGATTCATGTGAAAAATTCGATGTCGAGATTTTGATGGATATGATATACCAGGGGTAGACATTTTGAGGTCCCCTGAATCCAAAAAAAGTGGTTTTCGCGACATGGTCTGTCGGTCTGTCTGTGTGTATGTCTGTGAACAAAATATCTCAAGAACGAAAAGAGCTAGGAGATTGAAATTTTATATTTAACTTAGGTACCCCCATGGGACATGACACGAAGCTTTTGAACAAAATCGACCAAAGAGTACTAGTACTTTACTGATGCACTTTTTCAGTTTTTTTCGATTTTCTCTAAATTCGCTTAAACGATTTTTTTTTTTTTTTTAATTCAAAAAATCAATTATTTTTTAGATGCTCATTAAAATGTATA
>JAKCPI010001790.1:0-79062 GCA_023213315.1 Euborellia annulipes | reverse complement strand
TTAAAAATCATTTCACTTCGAATAGATCCCTAATAAATAAATAAATACAAAAAATTACGCTTAGAAGTATTTTATTTTAAAGAGGGTGAGTTTTGGGGGTGGATTAATTAAATAAGTCTTTTAAAAATTATTTCACTTCGAATAGATCCCTAATAAATAAATAAATACAAAAAATTACGCTTAGAAGTATTTTATTTTAAAGAGGGTGAGTTTTGGGGGTGGATTAATTAAATAAGTCTTTTAAAAATTATTTTACTTCGAATAGATCCCTAATAAATAAATAAATACAAAAAATTACGCTTAGAAGTATTTTCTTTTAAAGAGGGTGAGTTTTGGGGGTGTATAAAAGAAGTGAGTCTTTTAATAGTTATTTATTAAAGAGATTTCAATTTTATTCCCAACAGAATAAATCCCCGTTAGTTTGTTTTCAAATGAAAAGTATTTTTATAAAAAGAGAATCTATTTGATAATTTTATTTCTTGGGCGCTCAGAGAACAATGCAATTATCTCTCTATGCTTGCTTGACTGCAGCCGGCCTGTCTCTAGTTGAATTCGGGTCGTGTCATGAATCACTCCGTTCGTCTCTCGCGTGTGTTCAGTTTCTTTTTTATATTGTGTTGTGTTATTTGTGCAATTAAGACGTTCATCCACCTGCTCGTTTGGTCATCTTATCATTAAGGTATTGAATATTTCCTTATCTCATTTGCATAACGGATTAACTAACATTTTATAATTATTTATATTTCCACTTTTTTTTCTCTCTTTTTAATAAACTCATAATAATATCCAATTTGTAATTATAACACTCTGATAAAGTATGACACCCAGTGGGTGAGAGGGTGTAAATCACCCCCTTCTAATAAACTAAAATATTATTTTTTTTAATAGATAAAATTTAAAAACAAAACTTATTAATTAATTCACTATTATTAACATTTTTTTCTTTAATCATATGAAGTCCGTTCTCTTTTTCTCTCTCTCCTCCCCCACCCCATTATTTTCTTAACAAAAACTTTAACTTTTCTATTATAATTCGTAATTAAATATTTTTTTAAATTGAAAAATTAAATTCTTAAATTTCGTCTATTTCTTTGTTATTTGTGCAAAAACGACGTTCGTTCACCCTCCAAATTCACGACTCTAATTATTAAGGTATTTAATAAAGAAGGATGAGAGAGGGTGTAATCCATCCCTTCTAAATAAAATTTCAAAATAAAAATTATATTTTTTATAAAATTCTTTCCTCCAATCAATTGGGGTATGTTCTCTTTCCCTCCCCTTAACAAGGGCGGATCCAGAGGAGTTTTTCAGTGAGGGAGAAAAGTAATCTGGTGTGAGTGATTGCACAGTACACAACTTTCTCTTACTTTTAAAGTTGCATTCTGTATTTGTTTGCAAGATTTTTTTTTTGTGTCGAAATAGATTTGAATAAACAAACATCCCTACTGGGCATTTTGAGGGACCCACTTTTTTTTGGAATTAGGGACCCTCAAAACGAGTATATATCCTCGACGTCGAATTTTTGATATGATCGCAATATTACATATTTAGTATATTTTCATTTTTTTTTCTCTTTTTAATAAACTCATAATATTATCCAATTTGTAATTATAACACTCTGATAAAGTATGACGCCCAAGGAGTGAGAGGGTGTAAATCACCCCCTTCTAATAAACTAAAATATTATTTTTTTTTAATAGATAAAATTTAAAAACAAATATTCTTTATTAATCTCTATTATTAACATTTTTTCTTTAATTAAATGAAGAGCGTTCTCTTTTTCTCTCTCCTCCCCCACCCCATGCTTTTCTATCATAATTAGTAATTAAATTTTTTTTTTTTTTTAATTGAAAAAATAAATTCTATTTCACTGTTTAATTTCATATTAAAATCAGTAATTTTCAAAGCCTGGGGTTCATCTTTTTGTGTGACATTAAAAAGTGAAATATTTTATATGAAACTAGCTGCAAGACCCGCCTTCAGCGGGCTTTGATTTAATATTTTATTTTTAATTATTATTTTTAGTGATTACCAAATCTACACCCACACACTCAAACATGGTAGAAAAGCTTGTAGGCCTACATAAATATATAGTCTACATATGGAAATTAAAATTTTATTTTTTGGCTTTTTTCGATTTGAAACCTAATATAAGTAAATTATTTTGTTTAAAAATTTCTTTTAGCATTCGTTTAACTTTCTCTTAACCTATATATGAAATTAATACAGTTTGGCGATCTTGTTAAAAATTCGATGTCGAGATTTTAATGGATATATACGCTTTAACGTCCCCTGAGTCCAAAAAAAAGGATCCCGCAAATTGGTCTGTCTGTGTGAAAAAATTTCAACAACATAAAAAAGAGCTAGGAGATTGAAATATTCTAAGTTAGACACCCCCTTAGGGGGCTGTGCGCCAGTCACACCAGATTTTTTCTATTTTGAATTTTAATATATTGGCGGAAACTAAATATATGTCGACACAAAAAATCAGGTGTGGCCTTTGGTAAGATAAACTTGTGTCCTGTGCGACCAGTCTCACCAGATTTTTTATCTTTTTTATCCCCCCGGGGGGGGGGGGTGGTTGGAAATTATTTATATAGACCATAATTCATTCATATTTTATATAATTCAAATATCAGATAATTTTTTTTTTTTTTAATTTTTATCAGTATAAATAGATTCTTATATAGAAAATCTTTCCAATAAATTTCATTCATTCATCAATTAAAGACAGTTCAATGCAATTCAATTCAAATCAATATATGATAGAATTTTTTTATTAAATTTTATTGTTAGGAATTAAATTTTTTCTTTACAATTTCAACAAGTTAAGTCATCCCAATTTGATGCCCTTGATTTAGGTTTGAATGAATACTGACTTGATAATTTAAAAATTTAGTACATTATTTATGTAACACTCTATACATTTACATTACATTAGGCAATAAATATATAAAAAAAATAGATAGTCAAAGATTTTTTTTTTAATTAAATCAATTTCCCTAATATAAAGTATTATTAAACAATTTTTCTTTATAAAATATTATTGAAGATCAATGACCACTGGAGCTTAAAACCATCCTCCTACCCTAACTCTCTTGAAAAATATACCTTAAATAGAATAAATTTATTTATTAATATTATTTTTTTATTTTTCAGATGGCAAACAGTGTAAGAGTCATCACCAGCCTTCACTTCTCATGAACCTGCTAGCTGCTCCTGTCTTCAGGGCTCAAACTGCGCTTCCAGTACCTGCAGTACAACTAAGGCTTGTATATTTTTATTAGCGGGGCGCAGAGCTAGATATATTTAGGTTTTTTCAAAATTTCTTTTTCTTTTTGATTCGACTTCAATAACTTATTTTAGATAGATTAAAAAATAAAAATAGGATGTATTAATATTTTCTTTCTCCATTCCAGAATCCCTAATTTAACCATTTTTTTCAGAGCCCCAATTCATCGATTGAAGACATCGTGGGATAACAATGGATGTGTATGTAAGTAGGTTTTCTTGTAAAATTTGTATTCTATTACGAATGCAAATGAAAAAACATCCACCGTGGGACATCATCTTCATGAGACAAAACAAAGTGTTTAGCTTTTAGGTTTATCAGTCATAGGAAGGATATGTGTATTGGGGTATCTCTTCATCTCTTTCTATCTTTTTTCTTTTTCAGCTTAATTTAAATGTTAAATACACATAATCCTTTAAGTTAGATATACTACATTATATAGAATCTAGGGGGAGATAAAACATTTCTGCGCTCACGCTTTTATTTTTTTTTTGGAGGGGGGAGAGTGGGGGGTCTAGGCCTCAGGATCCTCTGAGTATCAACTGAATGTTTTTCGATTGGGGAATGATGTTCTTATACTGGCATAGGTGTTGTTATTCTTTCCCCATTGTTCCCAAATAGGACGGCAGTGATTGGGGCACTGCAAAGTTAGGTAGGATAGGGATTCCCAGAAAAGATTGTCTATTCCCTAATTGACTGATGTTCAGGAGAAAAAAGAGGATTCTCTATTAACGCGTTTTTTTGCAAGAAAGATTATCTAAATCTTTCAATCGAAAACCGGTCGTCCACTGGATTCTTGGCCTGAATGTTTTAGTAGAGGGTAGGTTAGAGGCGGAGTGGTGCGCTCTGGATAGGATAGGTGTTGTTTAGCTTTTTTATACATTCCGACCGTCACTATACTCTTACTGAGGCATTCAGGTCCTTGACTCCGGTCTTGTACTTACCGGGATTCGCATCCTAACACCGTTTTTTCTATTTTCATTTCTTCTTCAACTTTACTTGGGTGTGGGCGCGTTTCACCGTTCCGTTATCGATAACTTTTTTGAAATATAGACTTACCTGTCTATCGGGAGTGTTCGTGTTTCGCGATCGTCTCAAGAAAGAAGAGGCTCTCCACTGAAGAGTTAGGTGGCCAACTGAGCCACAGAGGGGATTGGGTGTAGGTTAGATTTTGAAGACAGAAGACTTGGGTTTCTGCGAGTACTTCTTCAAGGTAACTAATTTTTAATATATATAAAAGAAATTTGAAAAAAAAAAAACAGCTGATTATTAATGAAATATCATTGACAATACTACTAACCAATTATTATATATTTCAATAATAAAAAGCATCTATTTTGTTAACACTCTTTATTTCGGAACGTTTCGGCTATGATCGACAAAGCCATCTTCAGCCCTCCAAGCTAGAAATATATACATACATTCATTAAATAGTTGTTTTGTTAATAAATCGTCATAATAATAGCTAGCTTGGAGGGCTGAAGATGGCTTTGTTGATCATAGCCGAAGCGTTCCGAAATAAAGAGTGTTAACAAAATAGATGCTTTTTATTATTGGATGCATTCTCTTTTTATATCATTAATCTAATTGTATAACAGCCAGAATTCGTTATATATTATATATTTCATTTTTCAATTCTCAATATTTTTTTCAAATTCCACTTTTAATAATAATAATAATATTTATTTAATATTTATAATTTTCTCCTTTGTTTCAGATGGGTGGTTGGGAGTGGGGGCTGCACTTCGGCGTTCTTCGAATGCAACCAAGTGAATTCTTGAGTACGTAAATATTTAATTAAAACCATTCAAAATAATTACAAAGATATAAGAAAAATATTATTTTCTTTTTTTTTAGTCAAGGGCATCATTATAAAAATTTAGAAATAAATTTATTATTTCTCATCATTCTTAATGCTGTGGTGGCATGAAAATTTCAAGTTAAAATAAATAGAAAAGCATAACAAGAAAACAGTGACTTGGATAAATCGGATCTAAAACGTCAACTCAAATAAATAAATATATTTTTATTTTGATAAATAAAATAAAATATCAAATCTTAAGTAGGCCTATTGATTTTTTTTTTAATCACGCTAATTTCTTGATATTAATTTTTAAATTTATTTTTTTTTTTTTTTAGGTGACACATCAAAAAGAATAAACAAACAAAATAAGAAAATATTCGCTCAATTTTCACTATATCATGTCGCCTTATTATTCCCTCTAATAAAGTGAAATAATTAAGAAAAATTATATTCAAATATCAACATCACATCAATGAACTTCTTTAGAAATAAAAATGAATATTTGAATTCTGTGAATAGACTCTACCTATTGCTTCGTTCTGGTAAACTTGATAGCAATATAAGAATTGGGCAAATTTATCATTGATCCTCAATATCTATCCAATGAATCTTTAAAAATCATCTTGCATCAATCAAACTCTACAACCAGCCACAAACATCATGATTTGCCCAAGAACACTTTTGGAGGATAGGGAGGGCTGTAAGGGGAGATGTGGAGGCCCTTTAAAGAAAAATCAACTTGAGGAACAGGTATGTTGATCTTGGCATCATTGTTACCTTTTGATAAGTGAGACAGTTCTTAAAGATATACTTTTTGCAGATTTGACCACTGCAACTGGAATAAGCTGAATTGAAAAGGGAATCCGTCGAATGACCTGAAGGTGAATATTTTAGGCTTCTACTGAGCATAATCACATAAACATACAAATTCATAAATTTAATATCTGTTTTTAATTTTTAATGATTTTTTTTTAGAATTTGAGAACTTCAGCAAAGGCAGCATCGGCAGCAAAGGTGATTTTTACTGGCTTGGAGAGAAGAGGGTGAGTTATGCAATCAGGATTTTTTAGCCTGCGGCTTCTTGTCGTGAAACGAGAATATCTTTCATTTTAAGTCTGTGTTAAAGATTCGTTGTTGTTGTTGTTGTGTTTATCTATAGGTGTCCACTAATCTTGAGCTAGTTCGCTTTGTTTAGAACTCTTGATTTGTTTTTACTTTCTTTTACCTATGTATATATGTAATATATATATAGAGAGAAAGTACCGGTATTGGATTCATGTCAAAAATTCGATGTCGAGATTTTGATGGATCTTCACGTTTTGAGGTCCTCTGAATCCAAAAAAGTGGTTTTCGCCACATGGGATGTCTGTGTGTCTGGGTTCAATTTTAAGCATGAAGGAATTGAACTATGAGGCTGAAATGTTATATTTAAGTTAAACACCCCCCGGGAGCGTGAAAATAAGCTTTTAATCAAAATCGGCCAAAGAGTACTAGTACTTTACTGATGTACTTTTTGAATTTTTTCCGATTTTCTCAAAATTTGCTCCAACGATTTTTTTTTTAAATTCAAAAATCAATTATTTTTTATATGCTCTTTAAAATGTATATTCTCATTTTGCTCTCAAAATTGTTTGAAGCATGCTTTACTCTTGTACTTCATAGGGAAAGATAGGAGAAATGGTTGCCATGGTAACAAAATATAAATATTGCAATTGGAAGATTTTCGCTGGATAAGATGTATAGGAAAGAACTGGAGAATAAAAACCAGCAATTGATGGACCCTCTCACATCATCTTTAATTGGCAAATATTTCGACTGGCATTACGCCTAGTCATCATCAGTGCAAACAACTACAAGGAGATGAGCAATAATTAATACATTATTTATAACAATATTTTTGATTATTCCATTATGAACTTAGATGATTTGGTGGAGGGCCCGTGTCAAACAATGGTTGAGGATTATTTTAAAATTTCTCGGAGAAGCAGGGGTCAGACGCAAGTGCAAGCGAAGTTTAGTAAAAAAGATCGTGAGTTGGTGTTTATATATTTCCCCCACTCTTCACTCATGCCCCTTCGCATCCGCTTCCCGAATTACAAAGATAAACATCAATTATTTATCCTCACCCATTGAATTCACACAAACTCTGGGGTGTAAAAAATTTTTTATTTTAGAAAACATTACAAAATTAATACATTTCTTTTTATATCAATTATTCTATCCATGAATGTTCCCCTCCTACAAATTATATAATATGCTCCCGTAAGGTAGTTATATTTTTTTGTTTTTAAAAAGAGTTATGTAATTTATATTGAAGTCTTTAGTGTCAGACTGTATGTTCACCGCTTTGTTTTTATTTAAATAGATAAAACATTTCTCTAGGAACTCCCTCTTCATTCTGTCTTCCTCACAAATTAGGATCTTTATGTCCTCCATGTCAAATGCGTGACCCTGATTGATGGCGTGTTGAGCAAGTGCCGTAGTCGTTTGTGATCTTTCTACCGATTTTTGATGTTCGTTTTTTCTAATATGCAATGGTCTTTTTGTTTGGCCAATGTAGACCCCATCACAATCTGAGCATCTGATGCTATATACAACATTTTTCCTGTTGAGATATTCAGTTGCGTCCTTATTGTTGTATATATTGATCATATTGTTGTTTGGTTTTATGACGACATCGATATTATGAGTGGCTAGAATCCTTCTAATTATCTCTGTTACGCCGCAAATATATGGGAAGGAACTAAATATTTTCATAGAGGAGGGAGAGTTAGGCTCAGGGTTGACGTTCACTAGAGAAGTACTATTTTTCCGTGCGCTCGCTGCTCGGCATCCCCTAACGATTCTTTTGATAAAATATACAGGGTATGAGTTTTTCTTCCCTATTTCTATGAGACTTTTTATATTATTTGTTAAAATTATATGTTAAAAATCCTGTCCGCAAAGTACTTTATAGTATTTGATTTATATATTAGGGGAATCTGGGAATGGTAATTTGTTATCCTATCGCTTGTGGCCTCTTTTTTTATATATATTATATTGCCGGTCCCCACAATTTGGCTTGGTGTTTAGGCCCTATATTTATATTTATAACAGAGAGAGAGAGAAAAGAGTTGAAGGGGTTAGAGGGGACCACCACAACTGGTGGCAAGATAGTACTTCTCAGGGGACTCTAGAGGATCCCCTCAGTTGCTGACAAGACAGTTTTTTCATTGTATGAGGTTTTAAGTACTCGAATTTGACCATAATTGCAAATCTTCACATCATCTTAGCATGCATTCCATTGATTTCCTATGGAAATAAGAGGGGTGGGGGTAAAAAAAAAATTGGACCAAAAATTGGCCCGGCAAGATCCGGATCCTTATTCTGGGAGCTATTCTTAGCCCAAATCCATTGTCAGAATTCGGTCCTCAGATTTTGCATACTCAACTACCTCCAGCGCCTGGTCTGAATGGGAATTTAAATAATAATTGATTTTTAATCTAATAAAAAGAAAAAGATTTAAATTCCGTTACCATGGCAACCATTTCTCCTATCTTTCCTATGAAGCACAAGAGTAAAGTGTGCTTCAAACAATTTTGAGGGCAAAACGAGAATATACATTTGAAAGAGCATCTAATAAATAATTGATTTTTGAATTTTAATCAAAATCGTTAGAGCGAATTTTGAGAAAATCGAAAAAACTGAAAAAGTACATCAGTAAAGTACTAGTACTTTTTGGCCGATTTTGATTAAAAGCTTATTTTGTCGGTCCCGGGAGGTGTTTAACTTAAATATAAAATTTCAGCCTCATAGCTCAATTCCTTCATGCTTAAAATTGAACACACACAGACAGACAGACAGACACACAGACAGACCATGTCGCGAAAACCACTTTTTTGGACTCAGGAGACCTCAAAACGTGAAGATCCATCAAAATCTCGACATCGAATTTTTGACATGAATCCAATACTTTCTCTCTCTATATATATTACATATATACATAGGTAACCGACCGAATATTCGGTTTCGGTTACGGTTTCGGCCAGTTTCGGCCAAAAATCATGGTTTCGGCCGTAGTTTCGGTTTCGGCCAAAAAGTAGCCTGAAACTTTCGGCCGGCCAAACTTGAGTCTTAAAAAAAAAAAAGGTCAAATGATTTGCACTTGAAGGAGAAAAAATTTTTGCACCCTAAAAAAGCTCAAATGATTCCTTCATGGAGGAAAAAAATTCAAAAAAAGACAAACATACAAATTTTTTTATAGGAAACACAAGTTTCGGTTTCGGTTACGGTTTCGGCCGAAACTAAGGTTGAGGCCGAATATTCGGTTTCGGTTTCGTTTCGGCTGAACCAATCTTGTTTCGGTCGGACCCTACATATATACATAGGTAAGAGAAAGTAAAAATAAACAACACCGAGCTGAAACTCGGTTAGCCCAGAACTATAATCTGAACAAAACAAACTAAAAATAATTTAAATACAAAATAACAAAACTTGCATACACTTTTATATAAAATAATTGTACTTCGGTTCCTGAGAGGTTAAAACAAGTTTTGACATGTGTTCCTATATTAGAAAATATTAATTAAAAACAAAATAAAGTTATACTTGTTGAAACAATCCCCCCCCACCCTCTTTCTCTCTTATTTGGTCCTTGTTCAGAGAGCGTGGCCTTTGTTCCTTTCTCTCTTTATGGTGGTCATGAATGATTCCTCGTGCTTGTTTAGCCCCTTGGAGGACCTCTTCATTAGAGATCTTGTCCATCCTAAGATATACGCAACATTCGTCGATAAAACCACATCTCTAGGGCTTCAATCTTCTTGTTTGTTGAGTAAAAGAGGAGAGTGAGAGATGAAACTTAACTCTATAAAGTGAAGAAAAAGAGAGGGAATGAAAATACTATTTTTTTTTTTTTTTTTTTTTTTTTGTATTTACTATTTATACATAAGACGGAAAATAGACAAATGAAAAGGACTTAACATTTTTTTACATAACGTCTTTCAATTGAAGGGGTCGGCTGCAAACAGTGCTAACCAGGGATGGGCAAGATCCTTTAAAAAGGATCAGCGATCCGATCCTAGATCCAGAAGACAAAATGGATTTCGATCAAAATCCTTAAATCCACCCTTCTTTCAATTCGGATCGCGATCCAGTACCGAGATCCACTAAAAAAAAGGATCTCGATCCAGATCCGGAGATCCTGGATCGGATCGGATCTTCGGATTTAGATCCAAAAGGATCTCGATCATGCCCATCCCTGGTGCTAACCCACAATTATGACAAACCCGACTCCATCAATTGAGCAAAGGTCTGTACTAGTTGTCCAATTTGTTTCTCAGCCTGATATTGCCATCAGAGTGCTCTGTTAGTAGCAAACAAACAAATTTCATATTTGTTTCCAATGTTTGAAACAGAACTATATATTTGTGGGTTAGCACTATCTACGCCCGACCCCTTCAAATCTTTCCATATATTAGGGAGCCAAAAGCAAAATTATAAAACAAAATTGCTTAATTTAACAGTTCTGGCTACAACTCGTTTTAGATACATCGACATCACAGGCCGCAACGGTCCTGAAGAATGCCTGAATAAATGGCCGAAATGTGATAGAACTGTTAAATAAAGTTTTTTTTTTTTTTTATAATTTTACCTTTGGCTGCTTTACCTCCTGATTATTTGTTTTATTTTATATAATTAAAATAAAAAGTCCCGAGTAAAAATGATTAAAAATGATCGAGGAATCCACACGCCCGCAGCAGGTCTGCATAGTGAACCTTGAGGGACATACCGGGATATACACGCCCACACCAGGGACACGCAGGGATTCACACGCCCGCACCAGGAACACACATTTTTCTTCTGGTGATTTTCGATCTGATGTGCGTGTCCCAGGTCTCTAATATATGGAAAGAATTGAAGGGGTCGGGCGCAGATAGTGCTAACCCACAAATACATAGTTCTGAGATATTTCAATTTTAAACTTTGGAAACAATATAAACACCAATAGGAAGTTTTTTTTGTCAGAGCACTCTAATGGCAATATCAGGCTGAGAAACAAATTGGACAACTAGTATACGGTAGACCTTTGCTCAATTGATGGGGCGCTGAAAAGTCGGGTTTGTCATAATTGTGAGTTACCACTATTTGCAGCCGACTCCTTCAATTGAAAGACGTTATGTAAAAAAATGTTAAGTCCTTTTCATTTGTCTATTTTTCGTCTTATGTATAAAATAGTAAATAGCTGGTGTGGGCATGTATATCCCTGTGTGTCCCTAAAGGTTCACTATGCACTTCTGCGGGCGTGTGGATCCCTCGATCATTTTTACATGCAGAAATAGGACAAAAGTTTCTATGAATTACATTACACTATATTTTGCAAATATTTCAGCCGGCCGAACGCCTGGTCATCTTCATGGACGTAACTAGAGAATTTGGCTGGTGGGGGAGGGGGGGCATGGGACTAGCCTCCAGGGGGCCCCATATTGTCTCAATTTTTCTTGAGGCGGGAACCTTCTGGGGAGAGGGGCCAGGACCCCTCTAGTTACGCCCATGGCCATCTTAATCGCAGGATAAATTTAATCGACTGTCCTAATTTGATGTTATAAATATTTGCATTGAGAAACGAGAAAAAGACGAACATTTTATTTCTCGGATTTTTGTTTTGTTGCTGAAGGGTTGTGAGCTTCTTCGTTTGTCTCACTCTAGTATTTTTTAGGACCTAGTTATAGTTTTTTTCTTCCTTCGGAGATCCGATCTTCAGTCTCCAAATGATTCGGTCCCACTGAAAGGAATATTCGCTCTCATTGTTGATAATTCTAGCTAAAATTGATAATTATGTGCACAGACAGGGGTCCTTGAGATATTGACTTGGGCTCCAAGGGAGCCGCGACTTCAAAAAGTTTAAGAAGCACTGCTCTAGTTCATCTAATGTGTCTTTAAGCCTCCTACTTCCCTCCCCTAGGAACCGGCACCTGTTAAAAACAAAAATTAACGCCACTACTACAAAAAAAATCTGGTGTGACTGGCGCACAGCACACAACTTTCTCTTACCCTTCGGTAAGAGAAAGTTGCGCACTGTGCTGGTCACACCAGATTTTTTGTGTCGAGATATATTTAGTTTCCGATAGCACCTTAGTTTCAAACTTGCATTTTAAATGTTGACTGCTTCAAATAAACTATGGTTATTTTTCAAAATTTTAATCTCATATTTGGACATTTTATACACAATATAGAATCGTAAATAAATACAAAATTTCATAAGAATTGGAAAAAAAATTTTAAATGCCTAAAAAGTTCTAAAGGGGACCCCCTTTTGAATCGAAATTAACATACAAATCCCTATAGGAAATTAACATTAGGCCTATGCGAAGATAAGGTGGAAAGGGAATTTAATAAAAAGAGTAGAGAGAGACGATAATGTTTGCAAGTGAGAGAGAGACATATATGTTTTCTTTGAAACAATTAAAGACACAAATAAATTTAAAATAAATGGGAATTTAAATAATAATTGATTTTTAATCTAATAAAAAGAAAAAGATTTAAATTCCGTTACCATGGCAACCATTTCTATCTTTCCTATGAAGAACAAGAGTAAAGTGGTCTTCAGAAGATTTCAACGGCAAAATGAGAATATACATTTTAAAGAGCATCTAAAAAATAGTTCATTTATGAATTTTAAAAAAAATCCTTGGAGGGAATTTTGAGAAAATCGAAAAAAACTGAAAAAGTACATCAGTAAAGTACTAGTACTTTTTGGCCGATTTTGTTCAAAAGCTTATTTTGAGCGTGTGGGAAGGTACCTAAGTTAAATATAAAATTTCAATCCGGTAGCTCAATTCCTTCATGCTAAAAATCTGTCCACACATACAGACACACGCACGCACGCACACACACACACCACACACACACACACACACACACACACACACACACACACAGACCAATTTGCGGGACCCACTTTTTTGGACTCAGGGGACCTCAAAACATGTATATCCATCAAAATCTCGACATCGAATTTTTGACATGATCGCAATACTTTCTCTCCTATATATTTCATATATAGGCTAAGAGAAAGTAATAAAACAAACATTAATACAGTATATTAAAAAACCTCTATAATCTTTTATCCATAAAACATTTAGTTGTAAATTGTTGAGTTTGTTGGCTGTAGATATTCAAATTAGGAGAGGACGGGAGCCTTCCCGGGACACAGCAGCCAGGTAAAATAAAAAACGTATTCTGTCGACGACGTTTCGAGTGCTAGTCGCACTCATCTTCAGGGCAAGCAGAATTGTCAGAAATAAGTACAGATGGTGAGGTACTATATTATTATCATGCATAAACATGTCAGTACAATTTTGCATCGTTATAAAAAGTGCAATGAACAAGAAACCTTTCAACAACTAACTATGCGACTGAAACTATATTGAAACAGCAAGTGATGTCATCACTGATGCAAAATTGTACTGACATGTTTATTCATGATAATAATATGCAGTACCACACCATCTGTGCTTATTTCTGACAATTCTGCTTGCCCTGAAGATGAGTGCGACTAGCGCTCGAAACGTCGGCGACAGAATATAACGTTTTTTATTTTACCTGGCTGCAGTCTCCCTGGAAGGCTCCCGTCTTCTCCTAATTTAGTTGTAAATTTTATATGGTAAAATTAGAAAAAAAAATCAAAATGTGTAATTGAAAAGTCTTTTTTACTTTCTCTTACCTCTATATATATGTTAATATATATAGAGAGAGAAAGTATTGGATTCATGTCAAAAATTGGATGTCGAGATTTTGATGGATCTTCACGTTTTGAGGTCCCCTGAATCCAAAAAAGTGGTTTTCGCGACATGGTCTGTCTGTGTGTCTGTGTGTGTGTGTGTGTGTGTCTGTGAACAAAATATCTCAAGAACGAAAAGAGTTAGGAGGTTGAAATTTTATATTTAAGTTAGGCACCCCCATGGGACCTGACACGAAGCTTTTGACCAAAATCGACCAAAGAGTACTAGTACTTTACTGATGCACTTTTTCAGTTTTTTTCGATTTTCTCAAAATTTGCTCCAACGATTTTTTTTAAAATTCAAAAATCAATTATTTTTTAGATTCTCTTTAAAATGTATATTCTCATTTTGTGATTGAAATCTTCTGAAGACCACTTTACTCTTGTTCTCCATAGAAAAGATAGGAGAAATGGTTGCCATGGTAACAAAATATAAATATTTTGTCATGCTTATAAATTTTACATCTTGAAAATCGAATGTACCGTACTGTCGGAAACTAAATACATGTCGACACAAAAAATCTGGTGTGACAAGCACAGTACACAACATTCGATTACCGAAGGTAAGAGAAAGTTGTGTGCTGTGCGCCAGTCACACCAGATTTTTTTTAATGAATTTTTACTGAAAGTTATATTCAATGAAAAGTAAATGATTTTTTTTTCTAATCTCCATGATCGTATTTCAATTTTTTTTTTTATTTTCCTTACTTGTTTGGAATTATATAATTGCAAGAGAGAGAAGAGAGAGAGAAAGAGAGAGAGAGAGACCCCCATTGGGTGTCTTTTGAATACTTGTTAATTGGAAGTGAGGTAGTGAGGCATTGAGGTACCAACCAGGGGAGCTTTTTTTGCCACCCTGTAGAGAGGACGGAGATGTATGGTGGCGGTGGGATTGAAAAAGGGGGTGGTGGGATCTGCGCATGCGCAATGAGTTAAATCGCTTGGCTCCCTCCCCCATCAACCCAAAAGCTTTTGCCCGGTTCTTGAGGGGGTTGGTTAGTTGGACCCGTGCAGCCTCCCAAATCATTCCTCTCGTTTCAAGTGATCACATCATCATCATCAACAACAACAATCAGTTCGCGTACGGAAAATTTCTTCACAAGAATAGACAATCCCTGCCGACGATATTGCTGTGAGTTTTATTTATTTTTTTCTTATCTTTATTTGGCACCTTTGCAAACACAATTTGTATCTTAATAATTTGTTAATTTAAACTTTTTTTTTTTTCGTTCATGTCTTCCGCATGGTTGATCCTGTCTTTTATCACCAATAAATATTTTGCTTAATGACAAATCGTTTAGGGCCTTTTTTTATTTTATTTAAAACACTTGTACTAAAGATCCAATTCGTTCTTCATCCCACCTTAGGGAATAATGTGATTTTAATGTTCACTATAAAATATTTTCGATCAGTAATGTTATTGTTAACGTCTCGTCGAGTTTTTTTAATCATCTAGATTAATTTAAATTAATTAGTGGCCAAAATAATTTAGATAAAGTGAAGAAAATAGACTTTACCAAAATTATT
This sequence comes from Euborellia annulipes, assembly GCA_023213315.1. Classification (NCBI taxonomy): domain Eukaryota; kingdom Metazoa; phylum Arthropoda; class Insecta; order Dermaptera; family Anisolabididae; genus Euborellia; species Euborellia annulipes. The sequence goes on along the minus strand of JAKCPI010001790.1, from coordinate 63,681 downwards.
TATTTCCTATGTCAACGTTTCGAGGACTATACGTCTCCCATCCTCAGCACTTTAAAATACAACATAACAGGTCCTGAAGATGGGAGACGTATAATCCCAGAAACGTTAACATAGGAAATAAATAATTTTAGGCCGAATAAAGTCTATTTTCTTCACCTTCCTGTAAATTCGACTGCCCTCCTCCATACGTTTATAATTTAGATAAATTTCATCACTGAAATTTGAAAGCTAACCTCTGACTCGTCGGTCATGAAGCAAGAGTTCAATCTCTGCTCAAATGGACCAGAGGATCGTTTATAATATTTTTTTATAACAAATTTAGAATAAAGATTAATCTTATAATGCATTTCGGGTTTTTTTTACCAAGCCTTTTTTTTGCTTGTGCATATGCCTGGTTTTTTTGAACAGGTAAATTTTGAAATAATCTATTGCTAATAACGACCCTAACTAAAATAATTTTCGTGATCAAAGCGTAGTTGTACACATTTCTTTAATGTGGAATTAACATTGATACTATAGCTTCGGGGTTTTAATAATTTCTGACACTGATTTTCATAATAGCTCGAAATAGGATCGTTTCGAATCATTTTATTGGCCACTCTAATTGCAAGGGTTCCCGTAAAGAGAGAAAAAATCTGAATTGCATATTTTGCCCAAAAAAAAAAAAACACAAATAGAACGTTAAACATTCTTCATAACCAAACCTATGGGTGGCTTTAGAATGTGACCCAAGCCACCCACCTTGGTACGCTATCACGAAAGCTCATCATTTGATTTACACACAATACATTTTAATTTTTAAAATGCATCAGGTTTTATACATATGGACGGATAAATTTGAGTTATATTAAATTTTTCAAGATTTTATTATAATGGCTTCGTTATTTATCATTCAATTATATTTCGGTTTTTATAGTCTATTGTATAGATCTATGTCGCCACATCAGTGGGTGGACCGGCTGGCTGTAGGGGTGTGTGTGGAGGCCAGTTGTTTATAGTAGGCTACATAAACATATTCTTGAGATAGGAAGTAAATACTAACTAATTTATTCTCATTGCCAACGTTTCGTAGACGTAACTCTTCAGAATGTTTCGTTCATTCTGAAAATATGTATGACAAAGATATAATTAAATTTAAACCATTCCATATAGTTGAAACATTGAAAAATTAAAAACACTAAGTTATAAATTTCAAATTTGCGCATTCGACACTCCTGTGTCATCATAAGTGACTAAACTAATTAAGTTGTTAAATCACTTTTGATGATTACATTCGAGTGTCGAAATGTGCATTAAAAAGGTTTTTTTTTCTTTTCTGCTACAGAGACCATTTAGGGATTTTTTTCTTTATTTACATAATTTTTAAATATAAGTACCAATTGCTACCGGGGGACGTTCCACACGCTGATTGTTCGGTGTCACCAATCCCGACCTTTCGCCGCGCTTGGCATCACTTAACCGCAACGATTGTGGGGACTGTTCCTCTTTTCTGTTGCCAGGCTCCCCGGTCATTAAAAAGATTAATTTGTAAGAAATTTTATAAACTTATAACTTACAATTGTTAGTGTTTTTAATTTATAGGCTATATATATATTTACAGTAAAAATAGATATGTTCATGGGCGTACCCAGGATCAAATCTAGGGGGGGGGCATGGTCAGATCATGGTCGTCCAGGGGGGGGCAGATCATGGTCGTCCACATTGTGACATAGCTATTTTTTATATAGTGGGGAAAAGCCTTCGAATTAAAGGCCTAAAAACCCTCGAGTCCTAACAAAAAAATCATTCCCCGTCGCCATCCACCAATTTTGTTTCGTTTCATCACTTTATAAACCTTTAATTTTTTTTTTGCTTCTAGGGGGCAGCAGCCCCCCCCCCTGCCCCTCGCTGGGTACGCCCATGGATATGTTTGATTATATTTGATGATTTAAAAAGAAATTTACCTGATCTCTGTCTTCAGACCTAAATTTAATTTTATATTTTGGGCGTAGGCTACAAAATTTTTTTATACATTTTTTTGCCAATTTTTATAAATTTAAGCAAAATATTGTATATTTTGCATATTTATTGAGTTTTTAATATACATTTTTATTCTTTATTGCATTTAAATCCTGTCAAACGGCCTTTTATTATTAAATAACTGGTCAAATAATTATTGATCAATATAAAACCAATTTTGCATAACATACTCACATGGACTGTAAATTTTTTAAATATTTAGTTACTGGAAGATAGGCAACCCAAATGACCATCTTCTTTCCAATTAATTTCACTAGATGGAACCACGAATGCAATTAGTTTTTTAGTAAAAGGCTTGAGTAATTGTTAAATCGTCATAAAAACAATAGAACCATGAATTATTAGCTAGTAATTAATTACTAGTTAGTCATTTGGCGTGTGAAACGTCCTCTCTACCTTTAAACTATATATGCACACTAGACCCCCGCCCCCTAAAGGAAAAAAATAATTATATATGCATCCATGATATTTTAAAACTTGAATCTTTTAATTATCATAAAATAAACTCTTTATTTGAAAACTCGTTATTCTCAGATAGATTTGTTTTCTCGCTCCTTTCATCCTTTAAGACGAGTGGGTCCTTACAATTTTGTTTCTCTAAATATAGCCTATTATAATAAACTCTATTCAAATTAGTTATACACCCGTACGAATGTTTATTTTGACAGCTATTAACAAATGCAGTTGTTATAGCTATTTATTTACCTTTTTTTCTAATCAGATTAAATGTTTAACACTTGATATAGAGAATAAATTTTATTTTATTTCTTTCCCTGAGATAAAATGCCCTTTTATTTTCCGCTTTTTTACCCTTTAGTAAGGGTTTCCTATTATTTTATTTTCTTTATAATGTCTCTTATGAAATTACACACCACGTATGTATTTTAGAGCTTCTTTTTTATGACACGCTAGAAGAGTTCTAATCATAATCTTATATTTCAATTATCATGAATTTTTTCTAAATCTTTTATATAATGGCGGAATATTCTTCGTCTATCACTCACTGTTTGATCAAGTTTCCTTTTTAATTTTGAAATTATGTTTTGCACCCTTATAGAGGACGTTATGGAAATTCCAGGAAATATACTCTGGCCTACAAATCCCCAAATGGAGAGGGTCAGAAAATTCCTGAAATTCAGAATTTTCCTATTGGAAAGCATTGAATTATTATATATTAAAAATCAAAGACAATTATAAAATGTAAACTTCCAGGGGTCAGGCAACGGAGAAGAACAAGAGTCACCACAATCGTTGCGGTTAAGTGATGCCAAGCGAGGCGGAAGCTCGGGATTGGTGACCCCCCCCAAGCAATCAGCGTGCTGAACTTCCCCCTCCCCCAGTAGCCATCGGTACTTGTATTTAACAATATATGAATAAATAAATAATCCCTAAATGGCCTCTGTAGCCGAAAAGGATTTAAAAAAAAATTATCGGGCGTAGGCTCTAGTTGAAACATTAATCCCCCCCCCCCCGCCCCCCCCCGCGGGCCACTATTAATATATGAAAAAAAAATTAAATTAAAAACACTAGGTTATATGTTTAAGTTTTATAAAAATTAACATCTCTAGCACTTAATAATGATAGTTTCATTAAAATTATCCAATCATTTTCTTAACAAATCTTTAAATAAAACATGCTAAAGAATTATTGTAAAATTGGGTAGCTACTGGCCACAGTCCTAGTTAAAATAAAATTAAAAAAATAAAGTCAAAAGTTAATTAAAATTGGGTATAGGAGACTTCAATGGACTTGATTGTAATAAGTCATAAGCGAACAAGTTACTCTTAATACATACAGCCCAATTAAAAATTATATAACTTACAATGATAATTAAATATAATACTGTCAACCTTGTATTCTAACAATTAATCGTCCTGAGGAAGGTCGTGACTTGCGACCGAAACGTCGACGATTAATAATTAAATAAGTTTTTTATTTAATTTCCTTGGCTGCAAAGTCTCCTATACCCAATTCAAAGTCTACAGCCACTTCTCATCACTAGTTCAACGTTAATTAAAATAATATATATTAACAGGGCCGTAACTAGCTTTTTTGGGGCCCTGGGCAAGACCTCAGCATTGCCCCCCCTCCCCAAATACCAAATTTTACGAATTAATTAAAGTTACTTATTTCCCAAAAATAATACTTTTAACCAGTAGTACAACCAGGAAAACAATTTTAGAGAGAACTAAAGATTTTTTAGAAATATGTTTCCATTGATTTTTTTTACTTTCTCTTACCTCTATAAATTTTAATAAATAGAGAGAGAAAGTATTAGATTCATGTCCCAAATTCGATGTCGCGATCGAGATTTCGATCTGTTGAATTTTTGGCAGACTGGAAATTTATTTATTAGAAAAAAATTGATTTGAGGCTAAGTAAAAGTAACTATATATTTGTCTCCAAAAGGGAGAGAGAGAAAAAGAATGGGATCAGCAAAACACTCAGGTCAAATGGATACTTTATTTAATCAATTTATATCACCTCTTAAATAAAAAAAAGAACACCACAAAAATATCAAAACTTAAAGGATAGATGAGACTCAATTGTAAATTTGCGTTTACAAATCTGTCGATTTTAAATTATTTGAATATTGATTTTAAAATATCTCATTAATAAATAATAAATCCATTAGAATCTATTTAGTCTCTCTAGATAGAACGATTTAATTAATATTTTTTAACTGATATATCAGAAAAGCCCTCGACTCGTGATTCACGGAAAAGACTTTAGCTTCTCGTGCTTGGGGCCTTGGGTTCGCCACAGGGGCGTATATAAGGGGGGGGGCGAGAGGCCCCCCCCCCGAAATTTCCCAAACACATATACATATATAGGGATATACAGACATCAGCGCAACACATTTTTCCGCAGGATGGAAATATTTGGTTTCACAAAAGAAAAAATGTTCCGCAAAAAATTTCGTGTGAAAAAAAATTTAGTTTCTTAAAAAAAAAAAATTTTCCGCAGAAAAATTTTTGAGTTCAGGCCCCACCCTGAAAAAAAATTTCTATCTACGCCCCTGGTTCGCGAGCAAGAAAAAATTATTTAAATTGAAATGACTACCAATACATGTCCATATATTTAATTTGATCCACCTCTGAAATTATCCTAGCCGTTATTTTTTCACTAAAACTGAAATAACTCTCAATCAAATAGAATTGGAATATTAGATTCCGAATTTTGGACAACTAAATTCCATTATTCAGTTCTTTTGTTTAAAATTTCATCACAAAAATCCCAAAATAAATTAGCAATTTAGATTTTAACAGGCTAAAAAAAAAAAAATATAAATCCACCAAAATATGAGAGAGCCGATCGAAGGCAGCTCATATTTCATAAAAATCGACATTATTTTGTTATTATAATAAACATGCATGTATAATTACGTAATAATACGTTGTTATTATTATTGCTCATAATTATAATTTGTATTTTCAATAATTAATTTCCACCCTTTCTCTCCCTAAAGGGAATTTCTAGATGGAAACTATTAATATATGCACTAATTCAAAATTCCATAACACTAAACTTAGAAATGGTCATTTGAGAATTTATATTCGATCTCTCTAAACAAGAGAAATTAAAATAGACATTATTCAATAAACCAATTTAAACCTAATGGAAAATATTTTAATTTGCGACACTAAAAAATTATTTTCAAATTGAAAAACTTGTGCCATGTTTTTAAGGCTTAGTTTATTAAATGGACCCTGTTATGCAATGGTGTGTCAAGCGTCAAAAAATTCAAAATTGAGTTAAGCACGGAATATTGTTTTAAAATTGCTTTCTTTAATTAATAGTATTTTTTATTAAATATGTCCTAAAAAAATTTATATTTAATGTTACTTGCACAATTGACAAAAAAATTATATATAATCCAATGAAAACAAAAAAACTTTAATGTTGATTTTCTCAAAACTCGATGTTTGGTCTTTGACACACCATTGCATAACAGGGTCCAAATAAGAATGCCTGGACGGCCAATATGTATATTAATCAATAACGGATATCGTAAATGTCTTATATGGCCTAAGTTGCCGAAAAGACAGTGTGTGAGTGTGAGTGGGAATTAGAAAAAAGTGTGAGTGTTAAAAAAAGACTTAGTTTATAACCGGGAAAGTTTTGCAATTTAGTTGCCTATTTTTTATAATTATAAAAAAGAATAACTCCACCACGAATTGAACATCCAATTTTATCATGAAAAGCAATAAAAAAAAAGTAATAGTGTTCTCGTTTTGTTTATAATTTGCTAGTTAAGCGAAATACCTTTTTTTATTTTCATATTTATAAAAAAAAAGTAAATTGAAAATAAAAAAAATATGGAAGCTAATTTCAATTTTATTCACGATTTAAAGAGCACCCGCTCTAAAAGATAAATTTTTTTTTTAATTTATAGGGCATAATTTTGTTTTTATGTTGGAAAATTGAGAAAAAAATTTCATTATTATATAACAGGAGTGGCCACACATGGTTATACTCAGAGCCATATTGAAAAATCTTTTAAGAGCCTGAATTCAAAGAACTCAAAAATTTTTCTGCGGAAATTTTTTTTTTAAACTAAATTTTCCCGCCCTGCGAAAAATTTTTATTTTTGCGGAACCAAAATTTCAAATTTAAAACTTTTTTCCGTCCGGAAATTTATTTCCCGTCCATGAAAATAATTTTACCTTTTTTTTTTTTAGATACACGAAATTTTTCCCGTCCTGCGAAAAATTTTTTGCCGAACCAAAGTTTTCCACCCTGCGGAAAAATTTTTTAAATTTTGAGTCGCAATAAAACTCAAAAAGAGCCTCATTTGGCTCCCGAGCCGCCGTTTAGCCACCTATGTCATATAAAATTTCATCATCAAAATCACTCGATCAACTTGTAAAATACCAAATTTTGCTAAAGCAAATTGATCCTTTACTATGAAAATTACTATATGTATCGAGGCCAGTTATTTATTTATTTTTTTAAAACAAATTATGTAGCCCTAAACTTTTCCGTTTCTGTTTGACAATCTTTGCTATATTGGATTTATTGATTAATTAAGACAATAGATAATAACAAAAGCTTATAAAATTTTACCTTCCCGCATTTCTAAGACGTCTGCTCGTTCATATTCAACAATCAATTAATTTTTGAATCGAGAATTATCTTTGCAATGGTAAATGAAGCATTTTACTTTCTCTTACCTATATGTGTTAATCAGGAGCGTATATAGAAATTTTTCGGGAGGGGGGGTCTGATATCAAAAAAAATTTTTTTTCGAGGAACCAAAGTTTTCCGCCCTGCGAAAAATTTTACTTTCGTGGAACCAGAACCAAATTTTTCCGAAAAAAATTATTTCCCGTCCGTAAAAATATTTTACCTTTTTTTTTTTTAGAGACGCGCAAAAAGCTAAAATATTTTACCTTTTTTTAGAGACTTAAAATTTTTGCCACCCGCGGAACCAAATTTTTTCCCATGTGCCGCCCGCGGAACATTTCCTCTTTTGCGGAACCGAAATTTTTTTCCTCTTGCGGAACCAAAATTGAAATTTTCGTTCTCGGGGCCGAGCAAACATTTCGGGGAGGGGGGGGCGAGGCCCATTATTGCCTCCTTATCCCTATATGTCTATATGCATTTGGAAAATTTCGGGGGCGAGGGCCCTCGCCCCCCCCTTATATACGCCTCTGGTGTTAATATAAGCCGATAGAGGGAAAGTATTGCAATGTCAAAAATTCGATGTCGAAATTTTGATGGGTAGACCTGCCTGTACGTTTTGAGTTCAAAAAAAGTAGGTCCCGCAATTATGGTCTGTCTGACTGCGCGTGATAAAAATAAATCAAAAACAAAATCAGCTACAAGGTTGAAATTTTATATTTTTTTTTATGTGCAGTATACCAGCGCAAAGTGCTAGGATTTTTACTCGTTAGAAAAGGCAACAGAAAATCTTGAGATTTTTTTTCTAATTAGGTGAAACAATTAAAAAAATACTGCTAGTCCAGCTATTCCACTTTTTATAGATTAAAATAAAAGAATATACATGTAATTTTTTTTTCTTTTAAGAGAATTTAATTAAATTTTTTTTCTAACTAATGTCGAGAAATTTTTTTCTAAATTTTAATCTAATATTCCACTTTGAGGCTATTAACATAATTTATGAAAACTAAAAAGAAAAAAAAACAAGCAACAACCATGTTGTTGTAATAGTATTAGTGTGTAAATATTAGCATAAATTAGCATACGAAATTAGTCTTGTTAATTAAAAGAGCTTTAATGAGATTATTTTTCAGTAAAAAGGGATAAGAGATAATGCTAATCAAATAATAAACATTTTTAATTGATAGCGAAGGGCAGAGATACGAAATTTATGTCTGTTTTATTTATATCTAACTATAGTGTATAATTAACAACTGATGTGCCTCTCATATTACATGTATTATTAAAATGGGGAAAAAATTAATGGAATTTTATTATTTCCAATAAATACGTTCTTTATTTAATCTCATTAAATAACATTCATTTTTTTTTCATATTTATAAAACGTATATATTAATACTATCAGAATATAAAATTTTTTTAATGTCTTTTAAAGTTTTTTTTCTTTTTTATAATTAGGATCCATTTAACAAATTAAAGATTTGACAGGGGGAAGTATGGCTGTAGAGTAGATGGTAGATGTTGAAGGAGGAAAAAAAAAACAAGAAATACACCCAATGTAGTTTCTTTATTGAGTCAAAAAAGGCATATATGGTATAAGTATATATGCCTTATTGACACAGCCCCAGGTCTGATGATGATCCAAACCTAGGACCGAAACGTTGGCCGTGGGTTGATCACAATAACAGCCCCACACAGCCCCAGGTCTGATGATGGTCCAAACCTAGGACTGAAACGTTGGCGGGGTTATTGTGACCAACCCACGGCCAACGTTTCAGTCCTAGGTTTGGACCATCATCAGACCTGGGGCTGTGTCAATAAGGCATATATACTTATACCATATATGCCTTTTTTGACTCAATTGATCACAATAACCCACGGCCAACGTTTCAGTCCTAGGTTTGGACCATCATCAGACCTGGGGCTGTGTCAATAAGGCATATATACTTATACCATATATGCCTTTTTTGACTCAATTGATCACAATAACCCACGGCCAACGTTTCGGTCCTAGGTTTGGACCATCATCAGACCTGGGGCTGTGTCAATAAGGCATATATACTTATACCATATATGCTTTTTTTGACTCAATAAAGAAACTACATTGGGTGTATTTCTTGTTTTTTTTTTTTTTTTTTTTTTTCATTCTTCAACATATTATTTATCCCAAATTACATTAATTCAGTAAAATATAATATATTCCATGAATGCTTTCTCCTGGCGTTAATGTATATACCGACTTTGTCCAACTATTGCTGGGATAATAAAATTCCACGAATCTTAACTGAATCGTCATTAAAATTTAAATTTTTTAACTATTTTTTCTTTGAATTCGAGACCATCTAAAACCCGTCTCCGTTTCTCTAAATTGATATGTAGAAAAATCTCCTCACTTGCAAACCCATTACCTCTATCTAGCACGCAAACTCTATTCGCATTGTCTTTGAAATCTATCAACACTGCGGGTGCCCTAAAGAATTCTTCATTTATAGATCCATAACGTTGATTCATTTTTGGAAAAAATATTTCATAGCATAAATATTTTTTAACATTTACTGTATTCCTGAAAAAATTCCTCTTCTGATCGATGATTGTTAGCTCTATTTTATTATTATCCGAGTTGTGTGCTGGTAATCTTTCATCTGTTCTTTTCTGAGCTCAGAAACATCAGAAACTCTAGGGTTAGGCTCATTTGTCGCGAAAAGAGAATTCAACCGCATTACGTTATCGGATAATTTTTTTAATTGAAGAACTTGCAGACTATATCGGAGGTTTAAAGTAATATTGCTTTCTAGTCTAGCCTATTCTAGTTATGGTGTCTAAGGCAAGCTCTTCAATGGTCTTGAATAAGTTCTTCGAAACATCACCCTCCGCGGAAATTATTATGGGATGTATAGTCAGTCACCTTGTTTAATTTCTAGATATCTTTTTAATGGATTGGTGTATTTGTTTATCTATTCAGATTAGAACTTCTTAATTATTATTAATTGAAATTCCTACTGGAAGTTCATGTTGATACATATCTCAAGCCCAACTGGTTGGTCCCTGACCGTAGCCATCTATGGTACTAGCTAGCATTCTGTGAAGTTACATCAATTCCTATCTTTAACTCTTCCAACTGCGTTCATATTTCTAGCTAATAAACTAATCCTGTAGCCAATTCCACGCGGTTCCTTTTGCGAACATCGATCTCCTGTGTATAAAGTAGACACCCTAGCCCGTTACACCAGCGAACTCCCCCTCCATTTAATTAAAACACTTGAATAAAAATGTGAACAATTTTTGGTCAAAGCAGTGAACATGGTCATGGGTTTGGCAATGAATCGTAATCATATTGAAATTTACTTGATCAAATAAAAAAAATTTCATCAATTAAAATAATAAACATTGAATGAATGGATCATTTTTCGAAACTTTATTTTTATGTAATTAAGGATGGTCTTTAAAGTTTTTAATTTGTTTTTTAATTTGATTTTTTTTTAACTTTCTCATTCAGGTGATTAACAAATATTCCTTTAAGAAAAAAAAAAAAAACTTGCCTTGACGATTTTTTCACAAACAAAAACTTTATTTTTATTTTTAAATTTTCAAAGACATTAAAGAAACAAATTAAATTTTTTATTTAGTAAAAAGATTCAGTTTAATTAGCAATAATGAATCTTATTAAGTATCAGAGACTAAACTTTTTAAGATTTTTAGAGAGATTTTTCTAAAGACAATTTGTTTTATTAACCCTTCATCCCACTGCGTATTAATACACAGAGGGTTTGTTCTAAAAAGACTTGGTTGTTTTAATTTATCTGTTTCCTGTTAGTACAGTCGAAGCTGCAAGTGACTGATGTGCTCGGAGTGGAGCCTTGAACTTAGTCAATCAACATTTTTAATAATAAAATAAATCACCTTTTTTTAATGCAACTGAAGGGGAAAGCTACTTTTAAAACCACAATTCCGACGGCTAAGCATTTTGGTTGCCTAACTCAAGACTATTTTCGAGAATACGAGGGCAGGTCAATAAGTCCGTGACTTTTTGAATGAAACACAGGTTTTTGGATAAAAAATTATTTTATTTTTCAACGTAGTCTTCTTTGAGCTCTACACTTTGTCCAACGTTTCTCCAATTTTTTTTATCCCTTCCAAAAAATAAGATTTGTCGAGGGCATCAAAATAGGTATTTATTTATTTGTGAGATGATTTCATCGTTGGAGTCAAATCTCTTTCCGCAGAGCCATTTTTTCAGGTTTGGAAACAAGAAATAGTCACTCTGGGCTAAATCCCGAGAATAGGGCGGATGAGGGAGCAATTCGTATCCCAATTCATGGATTTTTGCCATGGAGCACACGAAATTCACTTTTTTCCATTTTGTTCTCAAATCACGAGGTATTAGGTCTAATGGATGTCAAACAAAAACTAAAAGACCCAGCTGGTTCAAATTTCGACAGGAGTCAGCTGATAGTTGTCTGCTAACAGGAGCAGTGTTGCCATTTCAGTTAAGAGGCGGAAAATTCAAAAAGTCACGGACTTATTGACCTGCCTTCGTATCAGGCACTTGTGGCACCGACTGTTCGATAACAAACATGTACTTTAAACTAGGGTCCGACCGAAACAGGATTTTCAACCGAAACCGAATTTCGGCCTCAATCTTGGGTTTCGGCCGAAACCGAAACTTCGGTCGGTTCCTATTTTAACGCATCGCTTAATCTTCGATCGTGATTCTACATAATTTACAAAACCCCTAAGTGGTGGAGGCTGATTTTTTGTAGTTACTGGGCCCTTTGGTCTTTTTTTAAATTTATTTTCATCTTTTTCTTTTTGTTTTTGACAATTAATAACGTGCTCATATTCTTTGCCTCTTAATTCATTTTAATTTTAAAATTTATTCGAATAATTTACATTTGAATAAAAAGAAACATAAATATATATAAAAATTTAATAAATGTCTCGTCAACATCTCTCTCAGAATCATTTCCAAGTCTCAGCCATTTTCTTTTCTATCCGCATAATAACGAGAACAAGAAAGGCTGACAAATTGATTTATATTTATTATATTTTTCCTAAACAATATCACTTTCTGTTTTCTTTATCATAATATATATAGATGTTCATATATCGTTGGGAAAATAAAAAGGAATGACATTGTTTATAAATTGCAATTTTGACTTGGATTTCCCTTCTCTTTCTCTTCTTCAAAAGAAATTAAACTGTCGTCGGTGTCGTTTAAACGAAACCGTTTCACGAGTATTTAATTTCAATTGAAGTTGAAAGAGGCTCAACAAGAGAAGGGCTATCCAAAGGTGCGCGTGCAGACAAGAGACATCTATTAAAAGTAAATTAAACCAACCTCTCAGTACCATCGAGAGAAAATTTTCAATTGAAACAAAAATTTAAATACACTTTAAACCCATATAGGGAAATCGATCCATTTCAGCTGTTGCGTTTTAAGCAGAAAAAGAGAGATTGCCATTTCGGGGTCAAATCTTATTCCCAAACATATGGGACCACAACCTATTTTTCAGTATTATTTTAATATTTTTATGATAAATATTGTATTTCAGCTTACATTTTTAAAAGATTCTAAATTCTTTGAGGTTTTAACATAATAGCCTTCTACATTGTTAATGAGGATGTTGGATCTCCCATTTTTACTTTCTCTAACCAATATAGAGAGAGAAAGTATTGAATTCATGTCAAAAAATTCGATGTCGAGATTTTGACGGATATACACGTTTTGAGGTCCCCTGAATAAAAAAATGTGGTTTTCGTGACATGGTCTGTCCCCTGGTAGGAATTGCCAATGCTGACAATTGGCCGAACCTTGGGCCAATTGTCATCAGTCGTCATTTGCCAAGCCTTGGGTAATGACCATTGGGACAAGCCTCGGACCAGGCAGGTATTATATTATTAAACCGAGCCCTGGGAAGACGAATAGACCAAGCCTGGTCCGAGCCTTGGCCCATTGGTCACTACCCAAGGCTTGGCAAATGACAACTGATGACAACTGGCCCAAGGTTCGGCCAATTGTCAGCATTGGCAATTCCTACCAGGGTAAGAATTAAAATAGCCAGATTTTGATCTTTATAATCTACTATAAAGAAAGTTAAAAAAAATTCCGATTCACATTTTTTCAAAAAGGATATATGGATGGCTTCTCAAAGTCTAGAGCCTTTTAAAATTTTTCATTAACACAATTAAATTGAATTAAATAATTGAGAGTTTTACAAAACAAAATAATCCATTTGGTGTAAATGTATAATAATTCTACCAAACAGTCCAATGATTTCATTCTCTAATATTATTATTACATTATTTCGTCTAATTAGTGTTGACTTTCATGGGCGTAGCCAGACATCTTGTTAGGGGGGCAACCCCTCGTTAGGGCGAGAGGGGGGTTTGCAATTAATATATACATAGATTATTAATTATTTATTTAAATAAAGTAAATTAAGTGGATTGGGGGAGTTAAAAAAATTCCCAATGGGAAAAATATATATTTGTTTGTTTTTACTTTCTCGTATAGAGAAAGTTATGTAATCGTAAAAAAATTCGACTTCGAGATTTTGATGTTTCTCCACGTTTTAGACCTCCCTGAGTCCAAAAAAACCATTTTTGGCATTATGTCGGTGTGTGTGTGTGTGTCTGTGTGTATGTAAACACGATTGCTTAAAAACCAAAGCAGCTAGATCAATGAAATTTGGTATATGCTCCTTACACTAAAATTGTAGATTTCTATCAACTTTTGGAGTAAATACGTCACTTGGAAGTAGTACTTTACTTAAAAAGTTTTTTCCAAAATTTTGAAATTTTCAATTTTTTTGTTATATTATGATAAAATACTCTATTTTAAAAAGTTTTTATTCTTTGACATTTTTTCGAAAACTGAATAGTTTTTGAAATAATCAAAGAAGAAATAGAAAATATTCGTTAATTTTGATAAAAAATCAAAACAAAATCATACAGGTGTCATTAAAAAAAGGGTAAATATAAACAAATGAATTTGTGAAACAAATTTCATCGATCTAGCTGCTTTGGTTTTTAAGCAATCGTGTTTACACACACACCCAGACGTAATTCCAAAAGAATATACGAGAAAGTCTCGGGGAAGTCAATCCCCATATTTTCTTTTTTAATTTTTAGGACAAGCCAGGGGGGGGCAATGGCCCCTCCCTGCCTCCCCCTGGCTACGCCCATGTTGACTTTATTATTATTATTATATATTATTATTATTTATTATACAAATATTTTAAAATAAATAATTCATTATTTATTTATTTATTCAACGTTTTTTTTTTTTTTAATTTTTTTTTTTATTTTAAATCCTCACGCATAAATCTTTCTGATTTATTGCTTATTGATTTCAATATTGGAATTAAAATTCAACGAAGGATATAACCAACGAAAGAAAAAAAATAAATACAAACAAGAATTTTTTAAAAATATAAATTCGATTTATGGTTAAAAAAACCAGAAATCTTGAACTAAAATAAAAGAGAGGGAGTGACTTAGTGTCTGTAGATATTGTAATGTTGGAGTTGCGAGGATACAGCCACGGAGGATTTGCCCAAAGAAATCACCAATTCCAATATGAGACGTTTCGGCGAAAATTTTATTTTACCATCTTCAGTCCTTTAGGCTACATGACAAATTGAAAGTAATATACAGTATTGTGAGGTATGTCTTTGTGGCTGGAAGTATTATTATTAAGGAGTCAAAAAAAATTCAAGACATAGACAGCCAAAATTGTTTCTTTTTTATTGCCGTTCCAGGCTGACGTTTCGGCCACTGGTCTAGGCCATCTTCAGAGCCGGAGGCGAGAATAATTGAAAATTGCAATTTCAGCGACACACATTCGCATGAACGGAGCGCTCATAGGACAACGAAACTTTCGTTGTCCTATGAGCGCTCCGTTCATGCGAATGTGTGTCGCTGAAATTGTAATTTTCAATTATTCTCGCCTCCGGCTCTGAAGATGGCCTAGACCAGTGGCCGAAACGTCAGCCTGGAACGGCAATAAAAAGAAACAATTTTGGCTGTCTATGTCTTGAATTTTTTTTTGACTCCTTAATAATATACAGTATATTAAGTCCCTCCAGAGTCTCGCGGAGTAACTCCGGAGGATACTCGTCAAAGTTGCAACTAGTTCTCACGTTACTCCGCGAGGACCTTGAAAATAATTATTTTATTTTCCTATTTGTAACCCATGTACCGTACAGAGAAAAGATATTGGACAAGCTGGCGTCCACCTGACTTTTGAGCCCCACGCACAGGCAACCATTTACAAAAGTCTGTATATTGAGTTGTTGTTAAGAGAACCCTGCAGGGGACATGTCCATTTGGAAGCAACTAACTATACAGACTGTTGTAAATGGTTGCCCATGCGTAAGGCTCAAAAGCCAGGCAGACGCGAGCTTGTCCAATATCTTTTCTCTGCACGGTACTTTGACTCACCTTCACATTCAATGTCTAGTTTTCAGATGGTTTTAGATAAGGCCTTTATCTTTAAGAAAAAAAAAATTTTTTTAATCTAATTAACTAGGAAGACCTTTGTTTAAAAAAGTTGGAATTTTTCCAAAAAAAAACACCCATAGACGGGAAATTAGCCAGTCAATAAATCCGTTAATGATAAAAGACGATGAATTTGTGTTTTGGTTGGGAAATTCGACTCCCCTGGAGTTGAACCAAGACTTCCCGCTTTAGACTAGATTATTTTTATAAATCTTAATTCTCTTTTGAATAATTAAAATTAAATTCATTCTGGCTTTAAAGAGAAGAACTAGGGTTGTGTCGTAGAGGACGGCGGAAGGTTAGATTTAAACAATATTAATTTTTTTTTTTGTGGGAAACGAAATATCAATTAAACTTTTTTTTTTTGCATGAGTGAAATAATGCGATAAAAACAAAATTGATTATCCGTTTTATCATTTGTCATCTGTAGAAAATTTCTGAATGCGAACGTCAGAGAATGTGTGTGTGTGTGTGTGTGTGTCTGGTTCGTCGTTCATATGTGAAGTGAACCACTCGCTCACTCACTCACTATTGGTTTCCTATTCTATTCGTTTTATAAAATAAAATGGGAATGTCATAATACTCTTTCTCTCTCTTCTTGAACACCCCTATTGTTTTGAACTAAAAACAAAAAAAAAAATATCTCGTTAGTTCCAGACATAAATCTTAGGATAACATACAACATGTTTTCTTTTCTTTTCAAAAAAATACCTATAAATCTTTTCCAATTATAAAACCTAATTGAGAAAAATCTTTTTTTTTTTTTTTCTAAATCGAAATTTGTCTATGACCTATAAATCATTATAATGAAAAAAAAATTTCCTCTCTTAAAAAATAAATCAGAAGAAAATCAAAAGTACATTTATTATGTGTGTGTTTTTTTTTTTTTTTTTTTAATAAATAAAGAGTTAATAAAATTTCCATTTAGTAGCGAAGGTCGGGATTATACGATCTGAGTATTTTTTTTTTTAAACATTCACACTTTTTCTAAAATAATCGGACTGCCTGGGGTCCGAACCCGCGACGTTTGGTATACGAGGTAGGCACGCTACCTACTACGCCAAACCCGGAGGCAAGTTTTTCTTTAATGAATGTTTAGCGAAAATAAATTATTAGACCCCATTAATATAAATAAACAATTTCCCTTGTATTTTCATGACTGGCTGATTATTAGCAGT
This sequence comes from Euborellia annulipes, assembly GCA_023213315.1. Classification (NCBI taxonomy): domain Eukaryota; kingdom Metazoa; phylum Arthropoda; class Insecta; order Dermaptera; family Anisolabididae; genus Euborellia; species Euborellia annulipes. Next base: position 46,861 of record JAKCPI010001790.1, on the reverse strand, counting down.
TTAAAGCACAATATTTATATATGCATTTATTTGCATGTTAATTTTTTATACACGTACTAAAAGGAATTAAAGTTGCAATTTTTTTTTTGTTAAAAAAAGTTTTTTAGTGGCAAGCGATTTTATCAACTTGAGAGAGAAACAAATGTGCAGATTTTTTTTTAAATGGGGAAAAAAAAATTACTCTTCCTCGATAAATATTCAAACTCAAAGAGAGAGAGAGAGCGAAGTAATCAGCATAATGGGAACTAAAATTCATCCAAACGGATGTATTGCCGGGTTGCCTGGAGCAAAACTCTATTCACGTGCTTGTGAGGAACTATCCGCAAACAATCTCTCGTTATTATAAAATATTTAATGGAGTTTTTCTTTCATCTGATTTGATTTTAATAATAAATTGATCGTATTCAATTACAAACATACAGAAAAAATAAATCCAAGATAATACCCACGTACCTTACTCGAAGCGGATAAAATTAAGGAAACATAAAAGCTGTTTTCTCCCCCTCCGCACCTCAGGTGTAGAGAGGTTAGAAGTCAACACGACAAATGTCAATACTGATAGTCGTAAAGCCACGGGGCGCAGGTTCGGATCCCAGGCAGTCAGATGAATTAAAATAAGAAATATTATGTTATTTATTTATTAATTTTATATATGCCGTCGGGCTTGGCCTAGTGGGTAGCGCGCCTTCCTTGTATACCTAGGGTCGGGGGTTCGAATCCCAGGTAGCACGATGATTTTATTTAATGGATACCAAATGGCTTAAATAAGAATGTCTGGACGATTAATTGTTAGAATACAAGATTACCAGTATTACATTTAATTATCATTGTAAATTATACAATATTTATTTATGCTATATGTATTAAGAGTGAGTGACTTGCTCTTAATACCTATAGCTTAAATAAATATTGTATATTTTACAATGATAATTAAATATAATACTGGTAATCTTGTATTCTAACAATTAATCGTCCTGAGGAAGGTCGTTGCGACCGAAACGTCGACGATTAACAATTAAATAAAAGTTTTTTTATTTAATTCCTTGGCTGCAAAGTCTCCTATTACCTAATAACGGTTATCGTCAAAGTCTTATATGACCTGAATTGCCGAAAAGACTGTGTGTATGTGTGTGTGAGTGTGAGTGTGAATGAGAAAAAGTGTGAATGTTTAAAAAAAATAGAAATCTGAATTCTTGACTATATTTGAGAAAAAAGTTAATAAAAAATCATATTCATTTTAAATCAAAAAAAATCTTTCTAAAATAGTGTACCATATAATTTGAGTATTATTACTAACTTTCCATCATTATTGGTTTGGGATGTCTGACAAGTGGTCATTTGTAGTTTTCTTTCAGTCGATCCATATATTCGCCGAGTTCGTCCATTTCGAGTGCCTGACGGATGATTGGGTTGTTTATTTCAAGAGGTGGAAGGCTATAATTCGTAATGCTTTGTTTAGGATTCCAGCAAGAGCAGTTTAAGATTTGTTGAGCAGGTGCTATTGAGGAAGAGTGGAATGCCATATGTGATTCTTGGTCCTAATGTTTGATTTGTAGAGCAGGAGCTTTGAGTCATTGTCTAGCTGGCTTATGCCTTTTATTAGAAGCCAGAACATTCTTATTGCAGTTCTTCCTGTATTTGCTGACGCTTTGCAGTGGGGTGTCCTAATTAGTCTCCTATCTAGCCATGGCTAGTTTCCAGTACTTTTAAGTAGCAGTTTATTTTCTTTGAGTATTCCTCTATTCCGGATTTTAGGCTTCGGTGACTGCAGAATAGGGCTGTCATCTGCGTATTGTGCTATTTGTACGTTCGTGGGGTTGGTTTTAGATAGATAGGCAGTCCGATGAATATTTGTTTATATTATTTGGATACCTCCTCTAGCCAAAAACATCCTGAAAGGACAAGGCCATCCAAGTCGGTATTGAGGTGTTGTATGGTCAGTACAACGGCTTCTCTCAACCTTTATCTTGATTTTATAGATCGGAGAGGCCGCTACTTCTTAATTCTAGTAGCTCGCCAATTTTAATCACGTACCAGACCCCAATGAGAAAACATTTTTTGCGGGCCGGGGAATCGAACCCGAGTCTCCGCAGTAGAGTCATCATTTGGACCAAATGCTATAAATACATATACCTGGACCCCTATAGATATCCTATTTTAAATTTTGAGTATCGTCTAAAGTCTATATGGCCTAAGATGCCGAAAAATTGTTTTCTTTGAAAGTGGTATAGGCTGAGTCAATTTTATACCATATTATTTGGAGATATAGTCTATATTTAAGAGTTTATTTCTTGGATTTTTTCATTAACTACCTAAATTTATTTTATTTTAATTCAATTTTTAGTGGTTACTCTTCGTGTAAAATACTTTTTTAGTATCAAGATGGAGATGATGAAATAATCCAATTACTGGAGTTGATAGCTTTTGGCGAAAGTGAGTTCGCCAGTAATAAAACATTTCAACTCCAGTAGTTGGATTATTTCATCATCCCCATCTTGATACTAAAAATAGTTTTCCTACAACACGAGGAGTAATCAATCAAAATTAAATTAAAATAAAATAATATAATCTCGTCTACTCTCAGTTTTCCAATACGTAAATTTATATTGACAAAATATTTTGAAGTTTTTTTTTTTTTTTTTTTTAGGACTCGCACTTTTTTCCCATTCACACTCTCACACACTCAAATACTCAGGATTTAAGTAATCATCTATTGGGGACCGGGCATTTTTATTTAATCCATTTGGTATCCCAATTCTAATTTTTTGGCTCAATTGAGAGCGCTTTTTTAACGTTTTTATTAATTCTTGAACATAGTCTACTTTATCAAAGGCAACTAACAATTACAATTATTTATAAGTCGATTAAAATTCCATTGCAGAGAAATTCAATCCCAAGTTGTTTTATTATTTCATTCATCGATTAGAATGTCGTTTAGTTTCTACGAATTTATATATATTATATATATTTTCTATCGTCTTTTGCATATTTATTTCTCTTGGGTGTTAACTTTTGCAAAGGGCATTAAATTTAACGAAACAAGTGGGAGAGAGAGAGAGAAGTTTCAATTTAAATAGAAGGTATAAGAAAGTTTTATTTTATAAATGAATGAACAAATGAATAATTGATAAATTTATTTATCTCTTTTATCGATAATAGGATAAAATTTGGTTAATACACTCTTCTCTCTCTCTCTCATCTTTATCTTCTCATTTTATTGTTAGCACTTAAGAAAAACAAAAACTCCCACAAGGTGTTAAAAAGTTTTCTTATTTTAAAGTTGTAAAAAAAATCTTATTTTTTTTTATTATATATTTTAAGTCTTAATTAAATTCATTGGGCCAGGCAGAGCATCAGGTATTTTCGTGTGCAAGGTCTCATTTCAATTCTTAACTTTTTTTTGGAGTCATTGTCTTTTCTATTTTCCTTTTCTCTGGGGTACCGACGGTGCGGCAGAAAGAAGGGGTCGGGTGCCCGGACCCTTTAAATTTCAATAAAAAATTCAATTATTTTTAAAATATTGCTCCAACTCTAAATGTTAAAAAAATTTTACTCTATGCGAATTAATCTATTTTCAAGACTATTTTCTAGATGAGCTAGAGGTGTAAAATTTGATATTTACTAGTCTTTTTTTATGACATTCGATAATTTTTAACTGGACCAAAATAGGCCGAATTAATGTGGTACTTTATTTGAAGCCTCACGTTTCCTCTCTTTCTTTTTTTAATACACTGTAAAAAAAATTTCGATGATTTTACAATTTTTTTGTTGTAAGCAAATTTCCAAGACCAATAGATACTAAATTTACTATACAGTTGAATTATATTTTTACAAAACTCTTTGCAAAAATCGTTTACAAATGTGTGGTAATTTTACTAATATTTAGCAATTTTCGAGTCCAAATGTCTGGTAATTTTACCAATATTTAGCAATTTCGAGTCCAAATTTGGTAATTTTACTAATATTTAGCAATTTTACAATCCAAATGTCTGGTAATTTTACAAATATTTAGCAATTTTACAATCCAAATGTTTGTAATTTTACTAATATTTAGAAAAAAAGAAAAAAAATTTAACGACTGGACCCATAGGTTATTGACCTTTAGGGGACGTCTCTACCTGAATGGAGTGAAATAAATATTTTTATTTAATGAAAAATTCCTCCCGGATTTGAACACTGACCTTTTTTGTAGAAGTCTTGCTGCCTAGCCCATTTGACCATCGCATCACCTGTTAACTAATGCTCTATCTCTGCTATTTAGCATTCAAGTATGACCTCATTGTCAACTATTTTTACTAAATAATAAAATAAAAAATAAACTTAAAGTTATCATAATATTATTATTTTTTGTATTATTATAACTTAAATAAATCCTTATAGTGCCAAAAATGTCTTTATTAAGAAAGCTAAAAAGCAGTCGAAACGAAGTCGACCATGTTGGCCGTCGAAGACAGCCTTAAAAGGAAAATTACTATACCCTTGTATTGTAAAATTAGAAACCTTTTTGTAAAATTACAAACCCTTTTCTAAAATTACAAACCGTGTTCTAAAATTACAATGCCGTTGTATTGTAAAATTAGAAATCGTATGGTAAAATTACAATATTTACTCTGATTTTCCAAGAGAATTGTAATTTTAAAATGTTTTTTGGTTGTAAAAATTTTTTGAATGCATATATTTGTAAATTTAGTATACAAATGTATGATAGTTATCATTTACAAGGAAAATTTGTAAATTTACTATACTAAAACATACTAAAATTAAAATTTTTTTTTACAGTGTACTGTATCTATCAATATAATAAATAAGTGTAAAAAGTTTAGAATAAAAATATAATTTATTATATTTAAATTGAACTAAAAATAGAGAAATAATTTAATTTAATTTAATTGTTCTTGTTAAAATTGTTGAATATTTATGACTTAAAATAAAAGCGTAGACGCTTCGAGGGGATTCAGAGGTTATAGACAATTCCTTATGCTATCAATGAGTGCTCCACGCTTTTCTTTTAAGTCATAAATATTCAACAATTTGAACAAGAACTATTAAATTAAATTAAATTCAATATTTCTCTCTTTTTAGTTCAATTTAAATAAAAGCATTTTTTTTAAATTATAATTACTCTTGAAAATTTTCATTTGCTGGCTCTGCCTCACTTACATATCTAAAGAAGATTAATATTTAGGACAGCGTTTTCCAAACTGTGAGGCACGCCTCCCTAGGGAGGCGCGGACTAGTCTAAGGGGAGGCGCGAATATTAGCCAGAACGAACAATTTTCTAAATGATTGCTAAAGTTTTATAAATAAAGATAAATAATAGTTTGTATTAATAAATTTTTTAGCAATACAAATTTTTGTGTTTGTATTATTTTATAAAATTGCGGAGGGGGGGGGGGGGGGGGGCGTCATAGGATTAAATATTTTTAAGGGAGGCGTGGTAACATAAAGTTTGGAAACCACTGATTTAGAATATAAATATAACCTTAACGCTGGCTTGTTAAGCATCCGTGATATTATTAATATTCCATCATATTCATTCATCTGATTTGGTTATTAATTATACATATATACATTTGTAGTCAATTGGCAATTACTAAATTCTCGGTAAATCGACTTTAAGACCATTCACGCTTATGCTCGGATTTAATTATCACCAATTCAATTTATGGATACATTTATCATCCAACCTCTCTCTCTCTCTCTCTCTAGGATATATTTTTTATCCCTTGCATTCTAGTAAAGGGTAATCATGACGATTTTAACTAGACGAGAACTTTCTTTTTTTATTCTATAGCTACTAACAAGTTGAAATTTTTATCAAATGGCATAATCAAAAAAATATAAATTCATAGGGAAGACTAAAGACTATCCTTTCTTGCAAATCATGATGTCAGACTTTTTCTTCAATAGTTGCTGAAATTCTCGTTGCTAGAATTAGGCCTATAATCCATATTGATTTGTAATATTTAAAGCGATTTTATTTTTCTTCCTCACTGCTCTCGAGTTTATTATTATGATTAATGCTTTTATCGGTGCATTATAATTAGCATTAAAAAAAAAAAAAATAAAAAAAAAACTCGAATAATCTTTTTGGATGATTGACGCTTTTCAAAACAAACGACGGGAGTTTAGACTCCTCATCCTCCGCTTTTCGTAGATCAATAAACCACGGACGGACAGACAGCCTTTTGCGATCACCCATGCGGTTTTTAATCCCTTTCAGCAGCCGTTCATTAATAAAAAAAAAAAAAAAACACCTATGCTAAATAAATAGAACGGAAAAATTCCGTAGGTGTAAATGGAAGGGGTATTTGTCGTCCATCGATTGTCACAAAAGCAAAGGCTCCATTATAAAAAGCAATCTCGATTTAAAAAGGTCTATTTTTTTTTTTTAATTACTAAATAATCCATCAGATGAAAATAATAAAAGATATCTTTTTATTTATCATAATATTGATAGAGAGATAAGCGAGAGGGGTAATTAACAAAATTACCCAACATGCGGCTCAACAAGTATATATATATATGGAGATGCCGTTTAAAAATTTTGTTTTCTCTTTGAAAAAATTTTCCTTTTTAAAAATAGTTCGTTTTTTTCTTTCTCTTACCTATGTATATATGTAATATATATAGGCCTATAGAGTCAGTATTGAATTCATGTCAAAAATTCGATGTAGAGATTTTGATGAACGTTTTGAGGTCCCGTGAATCCAAAAAGTGGTTTTAGCGACATGGTCAGTCTGTGTGTGTGTGTGTGTGATCTATGAGGTTGAAATTTTATATTTAAGTTAGGTACTTCCTGGGACGTGACACGAAGCTTTTAAACAAAATCGGCCAAAAAGTACTAGTACTTTACTGATGTAGTTTTTTGATTTTCCCAAAAAATTTGCTTCAAAGATTTTGATTAAAATTAAAAAAATCAATTATTTATTAGATGCTCTTTAAAATGTATATTCTCATTTTGCCATTGAAATCTTCTGAACACCACTTTACTCTTGTACTTCATAGGAAAGATAGGAGAAATGGTTGCCATGGTAACAAAATATAAATATTTTCCCATACAAATTTTACATCTTGAATTCTAATATAGCTCTCGGGGCGTGGTGTAGAGGTTAGCGTGCTAACCTCGTATACCAAACGTCGCGGGTTCGGACCCCAGGCAGTCCGATGATTTTATTTAAGCCAATTGGATACCAAATGGCTTAAATAAGAATGCCTGGACCCTAATATATGTATATTAAATCAATAACGGTTATCGTAAATGTCTTATATGGCCTGAGTTGCCGAAAAGACAGTGTGAATGTGTGTGTGAGTGTGAGTGTGAATGAGAAAAAAGTGTGAATGTTTTTTTTCTAAAAAAAAAAAAAAAAAAAATTATAATATATTCCGACACAAAAAATCTTGTGTGACAAGCACAGAACACAACTTTCGATTTACAGAAGGTAAGAGGAAGTTGTGTGCTGTCCGACAGTCACACCAGATTTTTCTCTTACGAATGTTACCTCTTTCAGTTAGAATTTCTTATTTTCTTGTTTTTGATTATCGACCCGATCTTGAATTGATGGTATTTTGTACCCAAAACTTTCTTTTCTTGTGTCTCCTCCCTTGGGCATATCGCGACCTCACTCTCACTGATAGTATAAAAATAATACAAAAGCTGAAATATTATTTTGTATTTTTATTGAAAAACTTTTCCAATAAAATTTTTTGTGGTGTGTGGTGGTTTTAGTGCTTTGACGATCGGATTATCCTAAATATTTAATACAAGAGGAAATTGGATAGCCAACGTCATAAATAATTTTATTAAAACAGAGAGAATATTCCTGTCATATTTGAGAAGCAAAGTCTGGGTAATTATTAAATTAATGATGACGTTTCTATACAAGTGATAAAGAATTTTCTTTAAATTTCACATCCCTGAGAATATGGCTCATAAAATGCAAAAATAAAGCCTCTTAAAATATGCTCTATGCGAAGATTTATTTACTCAAATAATAGGTCTATGGTTAAACTTCGGATGTGCAGATTCCTCTTAGATAAATTGTCAGTTCCTATGTGATTTTGGCTATACACCTGCACACAAATACAGACTGTCGATTTCTGTGTGTGTCTGGCTTAAGAAGAAAATAATTGGAAAGTTCTGCAACTTTTGTAAAGTTTTAATTGTGACATTTTAATTAACTAGCCGCGTCGCCCACCTTTGGCGGGCTTCGCGCCTAGCCAGGGGGCTTCGCCCTCCTGAACCCCCCCCCCAGCTGGCTCGGGCCTGCGGCGGACCCTCGTCTTTTCTTTTTAATTATGAAAAGAAAATTTTTTTTTTTTAAACAACACTCACACTTTTTTTCTCATTCACACTGACACTCACACACACATTCATACAGTCTTTTCGGCAACTCAGGCCATATAAGACGATATCCGTTATTGATAATATACACATATTAGAGGTCCAGGCATTCTTATTTAAACCATTTGGAATCCAAATGGCTTAAATAAAATTATCGGACTGCCTGGAGTCCGAACCCGTGACGTTTGGTATACGAGATTAGCACGCTAACCTCTACACCAAACCCCGAGGGCAATAGAGAATTTTTTTTTTTTAAAAACATTCACACTTTTTCTCATTCACACTCACAATCACACACGCATTCACACAGTCTTTTCGGCAACTTAGGCCATTTAAGACTTTAAACGATATCCGTTATTTATAATTATACATATTGGGGTCCAGGCATTCTTATATAAGCCATTTGGTATCCAAATGCCTTATGTAAAATCATCGGACTGCCTGGGGTCCGAACCCGCGACGTTCGGTATATGAGGTTAGCACGCTAACCTCTACACCATGCCCCGAGGGCGGCAATAGAGAATTATTATTATTATATTCCAATTCAGTGCCACTTGGATTTGTTTACATTCATAGAATACACAAATGAAAAGAATACTTAAATATTTCTTTATACATTTCCTATGGGAGAAATCGTAACTTTAAGAATTAATAACTCAAAAAGTTATAAGAATTTCGGAAAGAAAATAATTTTCCTGTAATCCCGAGAAGGTCCTCCTTATGCATAAAAAATTTCATTTCAAAATTCCAACGGGAAGTTGCCTAAATAGAGCATGACAGACAGACAGACATTAGTGAATTATATATATAGATGTTTTCTCTAAATTTATAATGGAAATTCTAAATCCGTCACTATTGACTATCTATCCCACTTTTTATTCCCTAGTAGGCCTACATTATTTTAATTAAGTAATAATCCGGATTTAATATTTGCCCATAGCTAATAAGATGGCATTAACGTGATTGGAACAATTATAAATTCCATGTGTCTATTAGGGACAGTGATTCATAATTGATTATTGACAGACCAGAAGGGTGGGGGGGGAGGGAGTTAGAGTTTAGCCAGCTATCGAGAGCCAACAGCAGTCAAGGGCTAAATCCAAATATTCCATTTCCCCTTTGGTCTTTGTCTTTATTAGCTCATGTGTGTTTACATTTCCTTTAGGCTTACTTACCAAAGAGAGAAAAAAAAAAATTCTATTCAAATATTGAAGGTAACAGTAAACTGATTTTGCCAGAAGATCGTAACTATAGGGCGCAAATTAGAGAATAGCTAAGTTACAAAATTTTCTCTAACGCATAAAATTCATATAAGTTACATATTTTTGATATTTATTAATCCTTATCAGCTCTCCAAAATTGTTGCGAATTCTTGGACGCTTTATTTTTGTGATTGATCTCCATTTTTAAGTTAAATAAAATAAAATTACAATTTAATGATAGGCCTATAGGTGGCTTCTTTTTTTATTAATGATCGGCCGTTAATTCAAAAAATACATTTTTATTCTAATTTCTATGTACAAGAGAAGGAGCAGGTGCAGCCAAAAAACAAAAGCCTCCGATTTAATTTTTGGCTGCTCTTGCTCCTTCTCCTCTCTATAGAAAAACAGCCACTTACTTCATTGATTGATCTAATTTCTATATGCTAGTCAGTGGCGTATCTAGGGAGGGAGGGGGGGTGGATTCGGTCCACACCGTGCGGCACAAATTTCGGGGCGCCATTTTTTATATTTAGTTATAGTTATAAAAAAACAACTTGTTCACTTTATAAGTTTACTATCCGATTTCCACGAATTATGAATTACTATATGATTTCGAATATACAGTAGGCCTATATATGTAGAAAGTTCCCTAGCTATAGATTGTCTCAATTATTATTTTTGTTAATTTATAAAAACCACCCTTTGATTGACTTAGAAAGGGCGGCAAAAGTTCTAGGTACAGAACTGATAGCTCTACCCCATTAAGCGTCAGGGCGGGTGAAGGGGGACTTATTTCTTTCAGTCGCGTCAATAGTTGATATGCCGACCCCAAAATACTGAATAATGCCCAATAATAAAATATCAGAAAGTGAGAGATAAAAAAAAAAAAAAAAAACTGTGGAAAACCTTGTATGAAATATTACCTTAAAAAGCTTAAAAATAAAAAATGTCTAATTGGTGTAAATCCCCCTCTCTCTCTCTGCTACATTAGATAAATTAAATTCCATAAATGAGCAGCTCAGATGTTAAAAAAATGAATAGGCTAATATTTCATTAGATTAAATAAAATTATGATCTTGGGTTTTTACTCACGTTGAGATTATAGAAAAATTTCGACTATTTGACTTATGGAAAATATGAAATGAGAAGATCCCTCCTCATTTAGGACATTTTTTTTTTTTTTTTTGGAATGGGTGCATAAGGTCCGAAGACCAATAATGACCAGTGGTCACATGCAGCCAGGAAGAAAATAAAAACAAAAGGAGAAGCATAAAAGGGGAACTCAACTGCGGGAACTGAGAAGATGCCTGTTGAGGTTAGACTTTGTTCTTAGCATCGGCACAGGACAAGTGGGAAATAAGAAATACTAACTTTACAGATGACCAAGCTTGAGGTCTGTGACTTGATGCTCAGAGTGCCTCGGGCAAATAAAAAGAAATCCACGTTTTGATTCAATGAATTGAAATTGATTTCTACGTCACGTCAAATGGAAAAATGGAATTTTTTTTTTTTTTTTTTAAGAGATTCGAGAATAAATAAAAATCTCTCTGTGCCCTTAATTCCCAGGGACACTTGATCCTATAAATTCGTTTTATAAAGTGAAAAAGAAATAAGCTCTTGCTTTCTAGATCAATGGTTCCCAACCTTTTCAGCGACCATACATAATTTTTTTGGCGAAAATATTACAAACAACACAGGGGATCAAAAAAAAATTTTTTTTATTCTGCCGCATAGGCTTATGAAGTCAATTTAGATAGCTATGATGACGAAGTGCTCAGCCCATAATTATTTTGTTTGGATTGACCCTGGTTTTCATGATAACCCGGACCAAAAACACCTAAGGAAATCCCATAGAAAACGTTCCCAACTCTTATTGATATGTTTTTTTTTATAATTAATTTTATGCTTTGAATCATTTATAGCACTTTGAAATCATATGATAATCATATTATCATCATACTATAATATAAAGCGCTAACCACGGGCTTCCGTTATGCTCCTGTTTACCACTCTCTCCCTCGCTGATTGGCCAGAGACAGAGGAGGTTGAGTCAGGGAGGGAAATTTAAAACCTTAAGTCAGTGAAAGAAATTGAAAACTTTAAAATTTTGCAATTGCTCGCCGAAGGCGAGCTTTCCCACTTTTTTTTTTTTTTTTTAACACTCACACTTTTTTCCCATTATATATATATATTTGGGGTCCAGGCATTTTTATTTAAGCCATTTGGTATCCAAATGGCTTAAATAAAATCATCGGACTGCCTGGGATCCGAACCCTCGACCCTTGGTATACTAGGCAGGCGCGCTACCAACTACCCAGGGCTTCCCATTTGTTTTAAGATAAACGTTTTAAAAATATTCTTCTCCTTCTATAATATAATTTCCAGTATAAATTGAATTGCCTTTATCTCAAAAAGTAGAGTCAATTCAACAAAAATATTATTATTTTCGTATTCAGAAGACCAAAATTACTTAAAATTGTGTTTAATAAATCCCATGCCGCAAAATCAGAGTTGCCCTGAGTAATTTCTACTTGGTATATCGTAATTTGAATATTTATTTGTAAGAAATTTCCTTTTTGTATCTATATGTTATGCATTTACCAGGTAGTTCCCACCTTGTGTACTTATTGTACCTGTTCAATAAAATGCCAACTAATAAATACATTTCTCTGAATCATTATACAAATAAATACATTTCTATATTCTCTGATTTCTCTCTCTCAATTATTATTAGCTTTTATTAATTCAGTGGGATCTATGCTAATGAACATGTTATTTGATAATTAAATTAATCATTTTGATGAATCCACTGTCTCTATTTGGACCAATGGGGGATTATCAATTTGCCATTTTTTATTTATTTTTTTAGATAAATTCAGATCACGTAAAGCCTACTTTTATTTTTTTAGAAAACAACATTAAATGGATTTAAAAAAAATTGTGATGATAACACAGGGGATCAGTGATTTTGTTACCGGGGTATTTGAAGCTATTTGTGGGTATTTGGGTAGCGCTAATTCCAAAAATGCCATCAAGTTTTGCCCCATCAATTCTACTTTTAGAGCTATAGAGAAAATTAAATTTTAATAAAAAAAAATGTGCTCTAAAGCTCTTCTAATTTTGGACTATCTAGATTTTCTTAAGGCGTTACCCCTTTAAATTATACAGATAGATGAATTACATAGAAATATAAAGTTTCAGTCCAATCGGAGCTAATGGTGCAGAACACGGCTAAGTTTTGAAAAATCGAATTTTTTTTTTTTAATTTTGGACACCCTTAACACAATTTTTTACATCCCTGAATCCAAAAAACATATTTTTACGATATTCTAAAGTTCTTTAGTTTTTCCAAAAATTATTCATTTGTGAAAATCTTTTAATAATTAACGGAATTATAAACAAAACAGTTATCAAAGTCTGATATAAAAAAAACAATTTGGCTGCCTATCTTTTAGGCGCTTTGCTCTCTTCGACAGTAGAGTAGAGGTCAAAGGAATAAACTTAGAACTATTTGGATATATTTAACTATTTTATTCATAATTTCGCTGATAATTAATAGATATTCACCAATTAATGATTTTTGGAAAGCTAAGGAACTATAGAATATCGTAAAAATATGTTTTTTGAATTCAGGTATGGGAAAAATTGTATTAGAGGTGTCAAAGTTAAAAAAAAAAAAACGGAAAAAAACGATTAAACTTTTAGCCGTGTTCTGCACCACTAAATCAGCTCCGATTGGACTGAAACTTTATATTTCTATGTAATTCATCTATCTCCATAATTTAAAGAGATAACGCCTTAAGAAAATCTAGATAGTTCAAAATTAGAACTGCTTTTAAAATATCCGTGTTCATAATTACGTATCACATGAATAATAGTACGGAAAAGTAAAAGGCCAGGTGAAGGGGTGTACAATGTCTTCACTGATATGATCCATTTTCATTAGTTATTCTCTTATTAGAAGGCGAGGAAAGTGTAACAGGCAAAAAAAGCTTGAAACGAATTACATTTTTATTATTATTTTTTTTAAATTTACAATTGAAATTAAAATTATTAGGATCTTGATTCTCTTTTTTTCTTTTCTCTGTCCGATTCCTAAAATAATAGTAATAATTTTGATAGGATTATTCCATTTGGGATATAGGAAGCAATCAATAATAAATTAACGTTTGTTTGAAGGCGGGGGGGGGGGGGTTGAATAAAAAACAATGCATTTCCATTTTCTCATTCACAAATGATCCATAAAAAAATGAAGCCTACAATATGCTAAAAAATAGATGATCGTTTTTATGGATGAATATCTTAATAATTCATCAAGCAATTTTTATTTTTATTTTATGGATAGCAGGATGATCCTGATCATATGTAATAACGAGAGTTTCTGATTTGTCAACAGCTGCAAAAAAACAACAACTCGTAGTTTGAACATAAAGGGAGTGGGGGAAGGGGGGAAGATCTCTCCTTTTCTTTCATAAATATATACTAACTAAATATGAAAATATGCAAGCATTAAATTAATATTTATATATTTTTGTTGACGTTTCGGGATTAATTCGCACCCATCTTCAGGACCTATGGACAACGAAATTTTCAACATAACATTACCTAAGGATCCTAGTTTATTTTCTTATGAATTTCGGGATTTGGTCCTTCGACCCCCTGACATAAGCCCCCTTTCACTACTTACAAATATCACCAAAATCAGAGGTCTATTTATTTAAATTTTTTTTCTATAATTTTGAGAATATTTGAATTTTAATTAACGCCATGGAGTCGAAATAGAAATTATACGCTGCATTTTATTGATAAATGATGGTAAAAATTCATTTTGAATCCTAAAATAAGTAATAGATAAATTTTTATTTCGTTCGTTTCTTCTCTCGTTCATTTTTATTATTTTTGTCTTCTATTTTTTTTACGCTAGTCTAATTATAAACATAATTTATTATACAGAGTAACTACTAATTAGCAAACAGGGCGATTAAAACTCTGGTTTTTTAAAATGTTTCTTTACATAAGCTTTCACTTTGAGGCTTTTTTTTTAAGAGCAAAAAAAAATATTGTATGTTAATTGGAAAATATTATATATACAAGTGAAAATTAAGTTAAAAATCTGATGTCACTGGTCGCACAGCACACAACATTCTCTTACCTTTGTGTTTGTCACACCTGATTTTTTTGTGTCGAGATATATTTAGTTTTCACCGATATAGGCCTAGTATTAGAATTCAAGATGCATGGCCATACGCCACATTATGTTCCTGTGCAAGAAATACAAGAAACTAAAAGAAAAGCACAAAATTGAAGGAAAACACCTTTTATTTTTAAAAGAAACTGAACATTTTAAATATTGTATATATAAACTTTTTTGATATTTTGTGATTTATGTATCTATAAACTTTTCTGATATTTGTGTACATGTAGCGTTAATAACCCCCGCTGTTGAAGCGCTCTAAAACAAACAAAGATATTTTGAGAAAAGTAGATTTATTTTGTTCATAGACAGACAAACCATTTTGCGAAAACCAATTTTTTGGATTCAGGGGACTTTAAAACGTGTATATCCATCAAAATCTCGACATCGAATTTTTGACATGAATCCAATACTTTCTCCCTATAAATATTACATAATTAAATAAGTAAGAGAAAGTAAAAATCTGTCAAATCAATCCATCGTCGTAATTTTCGATTGTTTTAGTTTACAATATTCTTAACCTTACACTTTCATGCGTTCTGCGACGTCATGAAATGGAATGGAAATGTTATATGTTGAATAATCACAAAGTACTTCATGAGACGTTCCTAACCCTAACTACTACTACTAATAATTTTTATATCTCAACAAGGTTCAAATGGAGATAGTCCCCTCTAAAGTATCCAGCTGGCGTAGTATAGAATGGAAAAACGACCCTTGTAAAGTTTGAACTTGTGATTGGGCAAAAGTTTCTTGAAGGGACAGGACAAACTTGCTGCGCACTTTAGAGTGGAGTTAAAGCATCTCAAATTCTAAAAATCCCTCTCAGCTGTATTTCTCTAAAACTACTGAAACTTTGCATTATTTATTTCACCAAAAGAGGGTTTTATCTAAATATAAAGATTTTTTGAATTCAATACCTTTTTTGTCTGCATTTATGCCGAGCAGAATTTTTTTCCTATCATTTTTTAATAAAATCTATAATATTGTTTTTCTTTTTATTTGGTTTACAACAAAAGAATTATTTTTATATATTCCTTATAATGGGAAGGTGGGGGTGTGTTTAAAAAAATAAACTTTCATTTTATACACCTACTATATTGAAAAACAAGAAAGAAAGAAGAAAATATAAATTCCATTGATATGTTTTTATGTAAATATAGAATCTCAATTTTTATGTTGCGATATTTCTTTTTTTTTTTCTTCTCTCTTTCTTTTTTTTACGACTACGAAGTGAAAAACGATTCAGAATTTTTATGTACGTAAATAAAAAGCCAAAAAATAGAATATGTATATGTATAAATATTTATTATTAAATTTTTATATTCGCAAATACTTTTTACATTTTTTAATAAAATATTTATTTATTCATTTGTGTGTTTATCATTTTGAAGTTAATTTGAAATTTATTTATTTATTTATTTTTTTTTAGTCGGATAAAGTTTTTTGATTCACTTACTGGAAAGTAATAATTTGCGATAAACAGTAAGCAACATAGATTAGAAAGAGCACGTTTGCGATATGTGACCAGAATAATGCTAACTGATATTTAGTTAAAAAAAAAAAAATGAGATTCAACATGGTCCAGATCATTTATATTGGAACTGACCAAATCACTCTCATCACAATTTGAATTCAATTCAAAGGACAAAAAAGATGTTTATATTTTAGCTTAAAAAAGTAAAATTGTAAAGCATTATATTAAACCAGTTGTAAAGCCCGCGTTTCGCGGGCAAATGCATCAAATTTATTCTTATAGGAATAATAAATGAACAAGCAGCTAGTTATATTTCAATTTATTAGTAAACCAGGGCCGACGTTTCGGTCACATATGGGACTATCCTCAGGCCTAGGTTAATGTCTGAAAATATAAATAATCCTCGCCAAGTTATATTGGGCTTACACAGTGAATGACTCACTCTCTGTCCATGGTACGATAATAATAAAATTTGAGACATTATCATGATTAAGCTACTTACAATTTTGTATGCCCAATATAACTTGGCGAGGATTATTTATATTTTCAGACATTAACCTGGCCCTAAGGATGGTCCCATATGTGACCGAAACGTCGGCCCTGGTTTACTAATAAATTGAATTAACTAGCTGCCTGCTCATTTATTCTTCCTATTTGATTATCAACACTCGGCTTTATACCGCCTTCAAATAAATTTATTCTTGCAGACTGTTTGGAAATTTTCAAATTTCCCTCTCTGACTTAAATTTTAAATTTTCCGCTCCCGCTTCAATTCCTGTAACTCTAGCCAATCAGCGTCCTGATCGGCACAGACGGGAGCTAGCCGCTATAGCGCTTTATATATCATAATGATAATGATAATTGAAGGGCTTAATGGGAAATGGTCCTAAGCCACCATTTTGTCAATTTTTTTTGTTTTGGGGACCATTTGGCGCCCCTTTGTGAGTAGCGCCCGAGGTATGATGCCCCCCCCCCTCTCTCTACGCCACTGCGATTGAATGTTTCATTTTCTACTATATGCTTTATAAGACATACAAGTGTCCATTTTTATAAAGAAAGTTATTATAAATTAAGTGGCTGATTTACAAATTCGAGTCAAACTTTAGCCTAATTTGTCAATATCTCGAAACTAACGTATTGTGGCTTATGACTATGTTCCACTGAGCACTTCAATTAATAATGTAATTTCAACAATATTCTTGATCAGTCTAATTGATTCATGTTCACCCACTTACAAATATCATCGAATATATTATTTTTATTATTTATATAAAACATGGCGTTGTTCGCCTATGTAGGCCTATTTATTTTTACTTAAATTTTTATTCATGAATAGCTTTAAAAACATTAAATTAATATTTATATAATAGATAAATGAGAACGTAGGTGTTAAATTGTCGACCTGGAAAATCTCAATTAACGCCCTTTTGGCATTTATTTGACAGATAGAAATTAAAAGGGCAAAAATTCCCCTTTTAATAGATTAATTTACATTTTTATTCAACTATAAAATTAAAATTATTATATTATAAAAATTATTACTTAAAGGCTATTAGGGTTGTCCACTCATGTATCACTTGGTTTAGAAAATTTAAAATATTCTTATATTGTAGGTATTACTACTAAAGCTTTAATAAACATATTCTTATATTCCTCTCATCTTTAAGCATTTTTATGGGTCATCTGCTTTGTTCTCTTATTTTCGAATGGGAGAGAATTCAACAGCGATTTGCATTTGATTCATTGAGTTTCTTGGGTGCCTTGGAAAAATTGCATTCTTATCAAGCTGTCTTGTAGAAAATGCATGCGTTACTCAAACAGTTCAATAAGAGAGAAATCAAGATTAGCTTTGTGGGTCTCTCGTATTCACCTGATATAACAAAAAAAAAAAAAAAAATGAATTGAGGACTTTATTTTTTTTTTTTGCTAAACAAGAAGCCAGTAAACCTTTCATCGATTTTGCTATTTATTTATTTTTATTTATATATGCCTTAGCCAGAAACAAATACCAATTTTTTTTTTTTTTTTTTGAAGAATATATCATTTGATGTGTGACTACGCTTAAGATACAAAAAAACAAAGAGAAATAAAATATCGAAAAATAAACTGAGACAAACAAAATATCAAATACCTGGTGTTGTTTGTCGCACAGCACATGACTTTCTTTTACCTTCCGTAATTGAAAGTTTTGTCTGTCACACCAGATTTTTTCATCTCTCTCAACGGCAAGGAATATTTAATGAAGTTTGCTATTTAATAAAAGCTTTGTGTTCCCAACTTCAAATTTTGTTTTAAAAAATAAACTGATTAAATTTATTAATTAATTATTAATAGTTAATTCATTCATAAAATATGAATTCCATTACTGTGCTTGTTACACTACATTTTTGGCGTCGACATATACAATTTTTTGTTTCTGACAGTACGGTACATTTGAATCCAACCCAGGTAGAAATTTATCTTAGTCGGACAAGTTATTAGCTTAGAATTAGCTTTATTTAAGCTTAGAGTCTAAGATAGTTTTTTAAGCTTATTTCTAGCTTATTATTAGCTTATTATTAGCTTATTATTAGCTTATTATTAGCTTATTATTAGCTTATTATTAGCTTGTTATTAGCTTATTATTAGCTTATTATTAGCTTGTTATTAGCTAGTTTCCTTAGGTTGCTGCTATCTTATTTCTAGCTTATTATTAGCTTGTTTTTAGCTTATTATTAGCTTGTTTTTAGCTTATTATTAGCTTGTTTTTAGCTTATTTTTAGCTTGTTTTTAGCTTATTATTAGCTTGTTTTTAGCTAGTTTTCTAAGCTAATTTCAAGGTTCGTTTTTATCTTGGATATCTAGCTTAAAGCATTCCATTGATACTATAAGGTTGTATTGTATTCGAATAAGTAATTACTTTTATCTTAAGGTACTGACCAGGGCCGCAGGCAAACCCCCTCCCCCCCCCCCTCCATAGCACCTGCTCTTCTATCAAATGTATATAAAAAAAATTTTAATTTGAGAAAAATCATTTTGAATAATTATTCTTAATAAATATAAATTTGGCAGAGTATCAGTATATGAAATAAAATTTAAATAATGAATTTTTTAATTACTTAGAATGAGTGTAAATAGTAACCTAATATTATTCTTGAATTTTAACTCTTTTATTTATAATTTAAAAAAAAAAGACCTCCTGCCTACCTGGAAAAACCCAAAAAGGAAGCATTTGTAAACAAAAGAATTTACAGTTAGAGTGGACACAGGCAGCTTTGGTCAGGTTAGTCTACTCTAAACTTTAGGCCTGATAGGATCGTGAATTTTTTTTTTAGAATTTAAATTTGTGTTTTAAAAATTCGAGGGGTGCAAACTAATTTTTTAAATATCTCTTTTGCCCCCCCCCCTGAAAGACGCTATTCATCATTTATGTAAGTATATTTATTACATATAAAATAAATAAGAAATAAGGTTAAATGATTAAATATTTTTTTTTAGATTTTTAGGTCCAGTGCTAAGTGCTTGGTTTCATAAAGAATATAACATGGTGATTTATTAACTGCATGTTTTAAAAATAAATATATATTGATAAATTATGTGATTTCTCATTTTTTGTAAAAAGTGGACTTACACCACTTTCAAAATAAATGGTCCATATATATGTATTTTATATCTTTTGTTTGTGTTGGAAAAATATTTTAAATAAAAATTTTATTTTTTGCAAATACTTTTTTTTAACTCAAAATACCATACCTTGCCCTTAGCTAGTTTTGTTAGCTAATTCCAAGCTTATTTTAAGCTAACAAAACAACCTTATTTTTAGCTAGTTTTGTTAGCTAATTTTAAGCTTATTTTAAGCTAATTCCAAGCTTATTTTAAGCTAACAAAACAACCTTGCCCTTAGCTAGTTTTGTTAGCTAATTTTAAGCTTATTTTAAGCTAATTTCAAGCTTATTTTAAGCTAACAAAACAACCTTGCCCTTAGCTAGTTTTGTTAGCTAATTTTAAGCTTATTTTAAGCTAATTTCAAGCTTATTTTAAGCTAACAAAACAACCTTATTTTTAGCTAGTTTTTTTAGCTAATTTTAAGCTAATTCGGTAAGCTTGCTGCTAGCTTAGAAAAGCGTTACAAAATAAGCTTAAACTAAGCTAATTTTGTTAGCTAATTTTAAGCTTAAACTTAGAAAATTAGCTTAATATTAGCTAATTTTAAGGTTGAATTTCTACCTGGGAAGATATAAAATTTAAAAACTTAGAAAAATATATTTTTTTACCATTAGCAACTATTTCTCATTTCCTTCCAATGAAGTACAAGAGTAAAGTGTGCTTCAAACAATTAGGAGGGCAAAATGAGAATATACATTTTAAAACGCATCTAAAAATAATTGATTTATGAATTTTAATCAAAATCGTCAGAGGAGATTTTGAGAAAATCGAAAAAAAGTGAAAAAGTACATACATAAGTAAAGTAACCCCTACTTGTACTTTTACCTAACTTATAGGCCTATCAGGGGCGTATATAAGGGGGGCGGCCGAGGGCCCCCTCCCCCGAAATTTCCTAAATGCATATACATATATAGGAATATAGAGCCAATAATGGGTCTCGGCCCCCCTCCCTCCCGAAATGTTTGCGCGGCCCCGTAGCGCAAAAATGTAGGCTTTTTTGAAAAAGGAAATGTTCTGCGAACGGCACATGAAAAAAATTTTGGTTCCACGGATGGTGCCGCGGGCGGCAAAAATTTAGCGTCTCTAAAAAAAGGTAAAATATTTTTTCGAACGGGAAAAAATTTTTGAGATCAGGTCCTCCCCGAAAAAAAATTTCTATATACGCCCCTGAGGCCTATTTAAATTGTCAACCTCATAGCCCATTTCCTTTATGCTTCATTTTGAACACAGACACCGACCCAGGGAGTCTAAAACGTGTATTTTCATCAAAATTTTGACATCTTATTTTTGACATGCATTCAATCGAAAAAACTGAAAAAGTACATATATCAGTAAAGTTGCAACTATTCTATATATTCTATATAAAAATGTTAATTAAAATTATTATTAAAAAAATATCTCAAATTTGTCTAACAAGATTTTGATAATATTAAGTTAGAAAAGAGAAATTAATGATGCTGTTTACTTTCACCTGGCAAATATTTTAAATATTTTAAATTAATTTGCTTTGTTTCTTTATTAAGAAATTAATTGTTTTTACGTCTAAACATGAAATTAGAAATGAAAAATGAATTTATTTGACATTGTTTATACCTCTCGGGGTGCATACCTGGACACACAAAATGTTTGAAGTGAAACTTTTTTACAAACGTTAGAGCAATTTTGATTCATGCTCCTCAAAGCGTAACGGACCCCTGCATCCACTTGGGTTGAGCTAGTGATGGAGAATTCGCTCATGTGGGAAGGAAACAATAAAAAAACGCCTGTTGTTGACTAGACTTAACACGTTTATACCGCGTTAATAAATTAAAAAATCTGGTGTGACTGGCGCACAGCACACAACTTTCTCTTACCTTCGGTAATCGAAAGATGTGTACTGTGCTTGTCACACCAGATTTTTGTGTCGATATATATTTAGTTCCCGGCAGTAGGGAATATTTGAATTCAGATGTAAAATCCCGGGGGTGTTTAACTTAAATATAAAATTTCAGCCCCATAGCTCAATTCCTTCATGCTTAAAATTGAACACACACCCACCCACCCACAGACAGACCATGTCGCGAAAACCACTTTTTTGGATTCAGGGGGCCCCCAAAAATGGTGAACCTCCAAAAAACTCACAATCTAATTTTTGACATGAATCCAATACTTTCTCTCTATAAATATATTACATATATACATAGGTAAGAGAAAGTAAAAAATTATTTGAACAAATCTGACCTTTTTCTATTGAGAATCCGAAATTTCACTTCTCCAATATGTAATGTAAATTTCCTGTGTATTTTTTTTTGTAATTATAAAATGTATTGAATAGAAACTTTCCAGGGTAAATTTTTTTTTTTTTTTTTTTTCAGTAAATTTATTTTTAATTGAAAAATAAATTTGATTAAGGAGTTGCAGGTGTGTGCAAATGAATGAAGTGAATTTAAATTAAAATTTTTCAAACAATTATTTATTTAGTGCATGTTTTCACTTTAATTTAAACTCTTTAAAAAATATTTAATTAACAAATGTGATTGTTGCAGGCGGTGGCGATGGCACCTGCGGCAGCGGCAGTCGCGGCTGTTGACCAGGTCCATCCTGACCAGAACCATCATGGACATCATCTCGGCAAACAGGGTGAGTCACTCGCATTAACCACACACTCTATTTAATGCTATATATAATTAACTTTGAGACAATTATTCGATCATGTGTTATTTATTTTAATATCAACTGACATGGACATTAGAGGGATGTGTTGGACACGAGATTATATTTGATAATAATGAAAACATCTTCTTTTTATTATTGGAAAAGAAATGAATTGTAATTGTATTTAAACTATGTTTGAAGATTAATTTTTATTTCTCTATTTTGTGATTGATGCTACGCTTCAATTTTTTATTTTTACTTTCTCTTACCTATGTATATATGTAATATATATATAGAGAGAAAGTATTGGATTCATGTCAAAAATTCGATGTCGAGATTTTGATGGATCTTCACGTTTTGAGGTCCCCTGAATCCAAAAAAGTGGTTTTCGCGACATGGTCTGTCTGTGGGTGTGTGGGTGGGTGGGTGGGTGGGTGTGTGTTCAATTTTAAGGATGAAGGAATTGAGCTACGAGGTTGAAATTTTATATTTAAGTTAAACACCCCCCGGGACCGGAAAAATAAGCTTTTAATCAAAATCGGCCAAAGAGTACTAGTACTTTACTGATGTATTTTTTCAGTTTTTTTCGATTTTCTCAAAATTTGCTCCAACGATTTTTTTTTTAATTCAAAAATCAATTAATTTTTAGATTCTCAATAAAATGTATATTCTCATTTTGCAATTGAAATCTTCTGAAGACCACTTTACTCTTGTATTTCATAGGGAAGATAGGAGAAATGGTTGCCATGGTAACAAAATATAAATATTTTCCCATACTTATAAATTTTACATCTGAATTCAAATGTTCCGTACTGTCGGGAACTAAATATATGTCGACACAAAAAATCTGGTGTGACAAGCACAGAACACAACTTTCGATTACCGAAGGTAAGAGAAAGTTGTGTTCTGTGCGCCAGTCACACCAGATTTTTTTAAATGCTTTTATTTAACTTGCTCTTTCAAGGTCATTAACTTTTATTCTTTGTTTAGGACACTTCTCGATGAGCTATAGGTGTGAAATTTGTTATTTAAGAGTCATTTTTGATGACGCAAATTGTCGGTCGGTTTTTACCAAAATAGACCAAACTAATGTGGTATTTTATTTGAAACCTTACGCGAATTAATTTAATTTCAAAAGACTTCCGAGGGGTGTGAAATTTAATACTTAAGGGTCATTTTTGATGACAACAATGATATGGCTATTTTGATCAAAATAGACCAAACAAATGTGGTACTTTATTTGATGCCTCACGCTTCCTGTCTTCCTTTTTTTTAATACTCTATCTATAATTAAAAATACTAAAAAGTTTAAAATAAAAAATATAATAGAAAACTTTTTTTTTTAATTTAGTAAGTAATATTGTTTCTAATAATGGCAGTAATGTAAAAATTCCCATAAAGTGTGTTACTTCAAAAAAAGGGTATCCCATTGTTGATATTTTTTTCTTTTTAAGTTTCTAGGCGCCCTCGGGCTTGGTGTAGTTGGTAGCGCACCTACCTTGTATACCAAGGGTCGAGGGTTCGAATCCTAGGCAGTCTGATGATTTTATTTAATCCAAAAAGTCTTATAAGTTGCTGAAAAGTCTGCGTGTATGTGTGTGTCTACCCTTTGACACGGCTTAGGCCTAAACAAAAAGTTAGAAACTAACTATTAATTGGCCCTCGGGCTTGGTGTAGGGGTTAGCGTGCTAACCTCGTATTCCAAAAGTCGAGGTTTCGGACCCCAGGCAATCCGATGATTTTATTTAAGCCATTTGGATACCAAATGGCTTAAATAAGAATGCCTGGACCCCCAATATGTTTATTAATCAATAACGGATATCGTCAAAGTCTTATAAAGCCTGAGTTGTCGAAAAGACTGTGTGAGTGTTAAAAAAAAAACTATTAATTGTTGTAAAAATTTCCACTAAACAAGAGCATCTAATAGATGACGAAATAAATTGATAAGACAAGATAATAAAATGTAAATTTTGATTGTGTTTGAGGTGGATACATTTCTGCCTGTAATTCCCTCCAGATAAAAACAAAATACAATTTGTGATTTAGTTGTTAGACGAGGGAGAAGAGAGGAAGGGTGGGGGGAGGGCATCCATGTTCATTTAATTTGATTTCCTCAGAGCTTTTTTTTTTTTATTCCGCTCCCTTTCTTCCCTTATGGGAGCATGAAGGGGGTGGGAGTGAAAGTGCCCTTTTAGTTAAACATGCATCCACTTGAGTTACTTAATCAAGAATCCCACTAATGAGGATATTAACATTGACTCGATTTTGACTTTGATTAACGAGGGAAAGACGACAAGTTTAATAATAAGTCAGTCCCTCCATAATTTGCATACATATTTTCATCATCATCATCATCATGAGGAATGTTATTATTATAAAATTATTATTATTATTATTAATATCAATATATTTAGAAAAAAATTCGATATTGGATATTTTCATAATTACATTCATGTACAGGCTATTTTCTTTTTATTAATTCTACCAATCAAATACATTTCGTTTCGAATTTCATATACTCAAAGGGAATATACATTTATCTATTAAAATTTTTGCCATTTTCATGTTCATATTATTAATAGTCAGTGTTTGGGAATTCAATAAAAACTCAAATTAATATTGGGGTTAATCAGAATGGGGAGGGTCCTCAGTTAGGCAAACAAAATCAATTTGTATGTTAACTTTTTGGTCTTACAAGAGGGAGGGATAGATGAGATAAAAATTTGGTGTGACTGGTCGCACAGCAGATTTTTTGTGTCGACATGTATTCCGACAGTAAAGTGTACATTCGACTTTCAAAATGTAAAATATATAAAGAGAAAAATATTTATATTTTGTTACCATGGCAACCATTTCTCCTATCTTTCCTATGAAGTACAAGAGTAAAGAGGTCTTCAGAAGATTTCAATGACAAAATGAGAATATACATTTTAAATAGAATCTAAAAAATAATTGATTTTTGAATTTTAATCCAAATCGTTCAAGCGAATTTTGAGAAAATCGAAAAAAACTGAAAAATGCATCAGTAAAGTACTAGTACTGTTTGGCCGATTTTGTCCAAAAGCTACCTGTCACGTCCCTTGAGGGTGTCTAACTTAAATATAAAATTTCAACCTCCTAGGTCTTTTCGTCCTTGAGATATTTTGTTCACAGACACACAGACAGACCATGTCGCGAAAACCACTTTTTGAGGAGGAAAAAAAAAGTTTTTTTCCCCCCCCCCCCCCCCCCAATTTTTTTCATAAATTAACTCCTTTCTTTATATATTAAATTATATATAAAGGGGAAAGTAAAAATGGAAAAACAACAAAAAAAAAAAAAAATATTTTAAAACAATTAACTATGCAGGATTTTTACTTTCTCTTACCTATGTATATATGTAATATATATATAGAGAGAAAGTATTGGATTCATGTCAAAAATTCGATGTCGAGATTTTGATGGATCTTCACGTTTTGAGGTCCCCTGAATCCAAAAAAGTGGTTTTCGCGACATGGTCTGTCTGTGTGTGGGTGTGTGTGTGTGTGTGTGTGTGTGTGTGTGGGGGGGGGGGGGGGGGGGGGGGGGGGGGGGGGGGGGGGGGGGGGGGGGGGGGGGGGGGGGGGGGGGGGGGGGGGGGGGGGGGGGGGGGGGGGGGGGGGGGGGGGGGGGGGGGGGGGGGGGGGGGGGGGGGGGGGGTGTGTGTTCAATTTTAAGCATGAAGGAATTGAGCTACGAGGTTGAAATTTTATTTTTATTTAAGTTAAACACCCCCCGGGACCGGAAAAATAAGCTTTTAATCAAAATCGGCCAAAGAGTACTAGTACTTTACTGATGTACTTTTTCAGTTTTTTTCGATTTTCTCAAAATTTGCTCCAACGATTTTTTTTAAAATTCAAAAATCAATTGTTTTTTAGATTCTCTTTCAAATGTATATTCTCATTTTGCGATTGAAATCTTCTGAAGACCACTTTACTCTTGTATTTCATAGGGAAGATATGAGAAATGGTTGCCATGGTAACAAAATATAAATATTTTCCCATACTTATAAATTTTACATCTGAATTCATATGTTCCGTACTGTCCGGGAACTGAATATATGTCGACACAAAAAATCTGGTGTGACAAGCACAGTACACAACTTTCGATTACCGAAGGTAAGAGAAAGTTGTGTGCTGTGCGCCAGTCACACCTGATTTTTTTTATAACAGAACAAGTATCAAAAAGATATTTTTTAATAATATTTAAAATATTGAACACCCTATGGTTGCTTCTCAAAGAATATTATTCAATTGTGTATTGAATAAATTGAAGAGAATTGATCTTAATTTTAGACTTCTTGCATAGATATTTAAGTTTCCTCTACCTCTAGTTCGTCTTAAAGTTTACTTTTGCTTAATGATTTTATTTATTAATTGTGTTATTTATTTTGTCTTATCTCGAAACAGGCCTACATACTTTCAAAAAAGTAAAAACGCTTGTACAATGAGCAGTCTTGGTTATATCTTTATTACTTAGAATATTAAATACGTAATTAGATTTTGGTATAAATTTGTTCCCGGGTGTGCTTTATTTAATGCCCCCTGCAATCAAATTGATAATGGAGATAAACTTAAATATCTTGATATATATCTTTATTTGTCCACGAGAGGACCAACAGCACCTTAGAGTTAAGTTATAAAATGCTTGAAAGTTCACCTGATAACCACGAGAGGAGCTATAATCAAGAGTGCCTGTTAGCTATGCAAAAGCTTTCCAAAAAAGATAAATGATTGCCTATTTAATAGGCTTTAATGACGAGTATTCAAAGAGGGAAAGTTTTTCAACGTATCTCTATATTTTTTTATATGTCGGTCGAAATATCTATCAATTAAAGATGATGTGAGAGGAGTCTATCAAATGCTGGCTTTTATTTCCCGGTTGAAACTTTTATTTGATGGCCTCAAATTTTTTCGCTCTTCTATCAGCATGTCGCGTTACAAGCCGTCAACGTCAAAGGCAGTGAGTGACGTTACAAGCCATGACGTCACAAGCTGTGACGACAAAAATAGGAAAGTTGAAATTTAATATATATGACGAATTATAAAAAAAATAATTGTGAGATTTAATTACTCAAGTTTTAAATTGATAAAATATAATTTTTAAAATAATTTAAAATGATTCAAATCTTCAATTGCTAAATAAATATTGTTCTCAGTTTTTAACATGCGTCTTTCCAATTATCAATCCTCATTTTTCAATTATTAAGTTAAGATTAAAAACGCGATTTTAATACCCCTAATCGAATAATTTTCTGGAAATTTTCAGTTAAACGCCTACGATCCGAAAAAAAGTTTCACTTGCATCGTGGTTTCATAAAACCACACAATGATTTTTTATATTTTCTATTCCTTTTGAATTTTTTAAAGCTCTTTTGAGGCCATATTCTTATTTTTCTAAATTATTTGGCACCCAATATAATTTATAAAGAATATTTAGGATAAAATTCGAATTTTAAACTTCCTACATAAATATTTTATTAACTTTGAGTACTGTAGAGTTAATAAAATAATTGGAGGAATTGTCTTTTTTTCTCCTTTAAAAAAAAGATGATCTAAATTTGAATTTAATGAGAGCCATTGTAGTGAAGAAATTTGCCAAGAGAAGAACCAATAGATTATTATTTAACCAGGAAATTTAAAAAAAAAAATTATCTTTCGGTCATTAATCATACTCTTTTTCAGGAATGATAAAAAGTTACACAATATAGGGGCCTAGTAGTAAAGTTAATGATATGTATAATAAAAACTTGTAACAAATTTGTCAGTCTTCAAGAAAGAGATGATTAATGACCGAAACGTAGGACGCATAAGAAAGGCGGAGGTCAGAATAGCTATTTTTGTTTACATCGGAAAATGGGAGAGAAGGTCAATCAGGACACGCTTTATCTTTTCCAAATCAAAACGTCATAATATTAATTAAATACAATGTTTTCTCAAAATGTATTTGAACAGAAACATTTTTTTCTTTCTCTTTTCTATAAATTTAGAAAGTAATGTAATCGTAAAAATATCTTGAGTTCTCTAAGCTAAGAAAAATGAGATTTAAACTGTCAACCCTATGCCGTTGTTGAAGCATTATGTACAGTGGCGGGCTCCACTAGGCAAACTAGGCGCCGCCTAGGGCGGCAACCTGGAGAGGGCGGCAAAAAGGGAAAAATAAAAAAAATTTGGTTCCGCGAAAAAAAAAAAAATTTCGCAGAAAAATTTTTGGGATCGGGGAAAAATTTTAAGGAGGAGGCGGCAAATTAAATTTTTAAAGTTTTTTTTGGGGGGGGCGCAAAAAATATCTTGCCTAGGGCGGCAGAATAGCTTGCGCCGGCCCTGATTATGTATAGGCTATAGTACAAATTGCAGGTTATAAGTTTAAATTTAAAACACACTTGGTAGGGATTTTGACCTTCTTGTGTCATCTTTAAAAGTAATTTCAGAGTTCTGAAGAAGATACAGTTCGAATTTTGAAATGAAATTTTTGATTTTTAAAGAGGACCTTCTAGGGATTACAGGAAAATTATTTTCATCCCGAAATTCCTATAACTTTTTGAGTTATTAATTCCTAAAGTTACGATTTCTCCCATAGGAAATGTATAGAAAAATTTTAAGTATTCATTGCATTTGTGTATTCTATGAATGTAAACAAGCGTAGGCTTAAGCGTCAAGACTGGGAGGCTTTGCCCCCCCCCCTCGGACCCTCCTCAGCAGGCTCGAGCCCGCCTGAGGCGGTCCCACGCCTTTTCTTTATTATGAAAAAAAAATGATTATTTACTATTCCAATCCAGTACCTGCTTGAAGATTGTCTCCGCAACCTGTACAAATTTTGAAACAAAAATTTAAAGAGGAATTTCATTCAATAATAGAAAAGGAAATTCCGCAGGCGGGCCCGAGCTAGATATCGTGGGGGTTTCCATAATATCGGCTAAAAGGAGGGAATGAGTAATCCATTTTGAAAAAAAAAATACGCTCTAACCAAATAGTTTGTGACAGCTTAGTTACTACTGCAATGCTTTTTTTTTTAATAGTCTAGAATCTAGATAGGCATTTAAGGAATATATATTTTTTTTAATAAAAATTATAATAAAAAATGATTTTTATTTGCTTTCTTTTGTATTTATATTTCTATTGCTCTTATAGACAGTGGGAAAGAGAAAAGAAAAGTGTTTAAATTTATATTTATGCATCTTCTTATCATATTTAATGGCTTCCTCGTTTATAAATGGAATGACATATAAGACAAATAAATGCATCCTCTACTCTATTTTTTTTAAACGGTCCATCAATTGTTTGCCTTATTCATGGCTGTGTATGTGTGTCTTTGTGTATCTTGGGTAAAAAAAAAGTTAGTAAAGAATCCTATAAAAATATTATTAGTATACTTTTTGTTTTGAAATTTTAATATAACATATTTTCACCAAAATATGATCAAACATATTATATTTCATTTTCATCTTCTGCATTTTAGAAAATAATAATAAATCAAAATTTATTAAGGGGGAACGGGAGCGAAGGTGTTATTCATGTTCTTCCCGCTAAGATGGCGTTGTGTGTCATAAAAAGTATGCCCAAAAAATCAAGTAATTGAAAAATTTGCCAAGAGATGTCAGAATGGTAGCTAATAATATTTAATGCATTTGGTTGATTTTCATTGATCTTTTAACAATAAATACTTTATAAATGTTATTTTATATTATGTATCTTTTATAAAAGCATAAAAATATATAAATATAGGCCAGATATATACTATTAGGGATCAGCTGTTAGACTAGCCTGCCATCTATTGCAAGAATGCTGAACTAATTTGACAGTTGGTTTTTAAATAAATCATCTAAGCTTATTTTAAAAATTTCTTAATTAATATGTGATTAATAACAATATAATAACAATAAATTCATTTTTAAATTAAAAAAAAATTAAAGATTATTGGGACAGATTGTTTTTTTGTATTTGCTTGATAACAAAAAAATTAATTACGATAATTTTTTAATAAGAAATTATAGCTCGATATCCCAATAATCTCTTATGAATTTAATTCATTTAAAAAAAAACCCATTGAAAAATTCCTTATAATAGTCTGTTTTTTTTTTTAAGTACGTTTAGACGTCGCTCCTGAACCCCCTTAAATTGATTTTTACTTTTATTAGAAAATTAGATAAAAATTTCTCATCAATTTGATATACTGTTCATCGCGTTCTTTTTTCTATTTTCTAAATGCTATATCTATACCTATTTTCTAAAAAAAAAAATCATTTTTAATACCTGCATATATACAAATATCTATATATTTTTTTTGCTTATATTTTCTGTTTCAAAAATATGGAAACGGTTTTTAGAGTGCACTTTTTCCCTCCTTTGATAAAGAGAATTAATATCCTTATGCCCAGTTGCACCAACATATCTCAGGTCTCAAGCTCGTCTTACACCTTACAATTGAACTTACTTGTTAGCTAATTTTTTAACAAAAATACGAGGTTGTCAGATGTTGTTTTTTCTCAAAGCCAGCTTGAGTAAGATCATTTGAAAATTCATTGGTGCAACACCTTAAATCTCAAGTTCTAGACGGCCATCCCCAAGATAAGATATAAGACTAGTTGGTGCAACTGGGCATTAGTGGCTCTTTCTTATTTTTGAAACAGATAATAGTACCTGGAGAAATTCTTGATTATTTAGAAGAGTGCTTTCCAACCTTTATGCTATTACTTTCACTCTTTATTTTGATTTTCTAGACTAGATAATATAGATACTCTTTAAATTTTAATGATAAAACTTTAACAAAACTACGATTTACAAAATATTTTCGCACCTTCTCTGACACTTGGATAAAAGTTTGGGAGCCACTTTCGCAACATAACGCTGGGAAATTTATATCGTTAGAAAAAAATTTCATATGGAAGTGAGCTAAAAGCAGCTTTTATAAATTCCTTCTATCAGTTATTTAATTATATCATTCAAATATATATTTTACTCGAGACCCGTGGCTCAGAGAGAAGCTTCTCGTGCCGGAGTCCCGAGTTCGCTTCCCGTTCCCAGCGAGAAAAATTTATTTCATTTGAATTGACTATAAATCATTTGAAATAAATAGGGATGGGGTCTAGATGGCCTTAGATGCCGAAAAAGATATTATATAAATTAAAAAAAAAAAATAGTCTTTTTTTGCGCCTCCCTATTATGTATAGGCCTATCATGGGCGTAACTAGAGAATTTGGCTGGGGGATGGCATGGGACCAGCTATCCTCTGGGGGGCCACAAGCCTTCTTGGGGGGGGCACCCCCATGATATATACTGTATATTCCAAGGTTAGTAGAAAGACAAGGTTGTCTCATACGGAGTGGAAAATGGTGGGGGGTTTTGGCAGATGACGTCACTCGAGTCCAAGATTCCCCTAGTGACAAACGCTCTGAGCGCCCATAGCTATTTGATAATTTGTGCTTCACATTACACATGCTTTAATAAATCGATTTGGACATTGTTTTATAAATTTGCTTATATTGGAGGTAATTAATTGAGTGTTAAATCAAATAGTTAAAAAATATATATATTATTCTAATCATAACCTTTTTCAAAATATTCGATTTAGGCTGTTTTTCAATCAACTTTTCATTTGTGTGTTTGTGGCGCTTTCTTTACATGGATTCAAGGTAATTAATGAAATACTAAATCAATTATTTAAAATATATATTTGATTCTAATCATTCTTTTAGATGCCTGGAATAATTTGCTCAGTTGCAATTTGTAAAAATTCTTTTTATAAACAAAAGGAAGGAGAAGAAAAATTAATGTTTTTTCCATTTCCAAAAGATGATAGCCTACGAAAAGAATGGATTAGAAGATGTTTTCGAAAAGATAGTGTAAATCCAAAAACGGGAAGAATTTGCAACGTGCAAAATCTGATTTTCAAGAAGACATGCGAGCGAAAATTATGAATTTACCTCCCAAAATTCGATTAAAGCCAACAGGTAGGTAAAAAATACTCTATATATATATATACAAGGCTTTTTTCACTATAGGCTATACCAATGTCCACTAAGATTCTAATTTTACTTTTTATTTTATATTATTAATATATCAATTTTTTCAGCTGTTCCATCGTTATTTTTAAAACCAAGTGATGTACCAATTCCTGAGGAATCAGCCCGATTGGCCCGAGATAAAAGAAAGGAAGAAAAAGAAATATTGGAAGATTTAATGAAGAAGGTTTCTGAAACTTCAAGTCTACAAACAAATAGTTCACAGACAGAAAAAGATGAAGAAGATAAATTAGATGAAGAAAAAAATATAACAAATAGAGCGGGCGCTGGAGGTAGTTGAGTATGCAAAATTTGAGGACCGAATTCTGACAATGGATTTGGGCTAAGAATAGCCCCCAGAATAAGGATCCGGATCTTGCCGGGCCAATTTTTGGTCCAATTTTTTTACCCCCACCCCTCTAATCTCCATAGGAAATCAATGGAATGCATGCTAAGATGATGTGAAGACTTGCAATTATGGTCAAATTCGAGTACTTAAAACTTCAAATAATGAAAAAACTGTCTTGTCAGCAACTGAGGGGATCCTCTATAGTCCCCTGAGAAGTACTATCTTGCCACCAGTTGTGGTGGTCCCCTCTAACCCCTTCGCCTCTTTTCTCTCCCTTTATTAAAAATTTAAATATACGGCCTAAACACCATTCCAAATTGTGGGGACCGGCAATTAAGTTCATAATCCACTACCTGGTACCCCAATCAATGAAAAATACTATCTTGCCGCCAGCTGCGGTGGTCCCCTCTAACCCCTTCACATCTTTTCTCTCTCTCTGTTATAAATTTAAATATACGGCCTAAACACCATGCCAAATTGTGGGGACCGGCAATTATGCTCATAATCCACTACCTGGTGTATTTATAATAAAGGGAGAGAAAAGAGGTGAAGGGGTTAGAGGGGACCACCGCAGCTGGCGGCAAGATAGTATTTTTCATTTATTGGAGTACCGGGTAGTGGATTATGAACATAATTGCCGGTCCCCACAATTTGGCATGGTGTTTAGGCCGTATATTTAAAAGTATAATAAAGGGAGAGAAAAGAGTTGAAGGGGTTAAAGGGGACCACCGCAGCTGGCGGCAAGATAGTATTTTTCATTGATTGGGGTACCAGGTAGTGGATTATGAGCATAATTGCCGGTCCCCACAATTTGGCGTGGTGTTTAGGCCGTATATTTAAATGTATAATAAAGGGAGAGAAAAGAGTTGAAGGGGTTAGAGGGGACCACCACAACTGGTGGCAAGATAGTACTTCTCAGGGGACTATAGAGGATCCCCTCAGTTGCTGACAAGACAGTTTTTTCATTGTTTGAAGTTTTAAGTACTCGAATTTGACCATAATTGCAAGTCTTCACATCATCTTAGCATGCATTCCATTGATTTCCTATGGAGATTAGAGGGGTGGGGGGTAAAAAAAAATTGGACCAAAAATTGGCCCGGCAAGATCCGGATCCTTATTCTGGGAGCTATTCTTAGCCCAAATCCATTGTCAGAATTCGGTCCTCAAATTTTGCATACTCAACTACCTCCAGCGCCTGGTCTAAAAGGCAGTTTAAAAAAACATAGTAAATAAAATAACTAAATATGTATTTAAAAAATGCCCAGAAATTCCTATAATTTTAGAAAAATCATTCGTTAAATTAAGAGTTTTACTTAGAATAAAATTTTTTAATTCTCAAAGAGTAGTTACCAATAGAATTTCTTTAATGAAAAGAAAACTTTCTGACGAGGGAAGAAAAAAATCTTAAAAAAAGAAGAAAACTATTTCATAAGAAATAAATACTAATAGAATAATAGACAGGAAGAGAGGATGTCAGCCAAACAGGACAGCCCCTATCGAATAAAGATCTCAATCCAGAAGGCGTTTCGGTTTTAATTAAATAAAGCCATCATCAGTTCTCAAGAGATTATTGGCTCCAAGGTTGGGATGCACAGAGTGTTGTTTTATATAAACATATACAAAATTATATAAAAATATAACATTTGCACAGCCAATAATCTCTTGAGAACTGATGATGGCTTTATTTAATTAAAACCGAAACGCCTTCTGGATTGAGATTTTTATTCGATAGGGGCTCTCCTTTTGGCTGACATCCTTTCTTCCTGTCTATTATTCTATTAATATTTATTTCTTATGAAATAGTTTAGGTAGAGAGGTCATACCATCCTTGTTAAGGTTTTTGGCCAGGTTTTCCTTAACAACTTAAGGCGAATGTCGGGACGGCTAATGATACGTTTACTATACATTTCTATTTTTTTCCCTTTTGTTTTGTTATATTTGTTATTATATTTAAATTTGTATTGTGTTTGTTGGACCTAGCCACCGAGGATTGGTGCCTCTAAGCGGGTCATAATAAATTTATTTATTTTATTTAAAATATGTTCCATTTTTATTTTTTTTGAAATATTTAATGTTTTTTTCAGCACTAGAGAAAATAATAATTTTTTTTTAAATATATTAATTAAATAATAGAAAATAAAACAAAAATGAAGACAATTCGGAAAAAAATACTTTCTACTTATATATACTTATATAATATTGTTATATAGGTAAGAGAAAGTAAAAGGAAAAATTAAATATTTTAATTTAAAATTTATATTCAACTATCAAAAATGATGAAAGAAAATTAAAATGAACAACTTTTAAATATAAATCGTAAAAAGCCAGAGAGAGATAAATACGATATGTTAAATAAGAATTCAAATTTGGGCTTCTTGATGACGATTTCCCTCCTTCGCTCTGATTGGTCGAGCCGTATGAGACAACCTTGTCATCTATTAGCCTTGGTATATTCAGCATTAATTAAATTATTAATAAAATCATATTCATATACGATCACTGATTTTATAGCTTTTGTGATTTGCATCTGAATTTTAACTAGATAAATTCACAGATTGAGAGACGTTAATATGACTATTTGATAATTAAGTTTTCAAAAAAAAAAAAAAGTTGAAATTACTCAAATAAAATATTTCTTGATTAAACGAATGGAATCGTAGGAATATCGGAAAATAAAATCAAGAAAGTAATTTCTTTGATTGCCCTGTTAGAAGTTCAAGGCCAGAAAAATAACCCTGAGGGTAAAAAAACAAACAAATCCATTCCTTCTCTCTCTGATAAATAAAATCAAAATACCCCGTTTAAAATAACTTTTTTTTTCTACTTTTTTAATCCCTGATTATAATTCAAAATATTTTCCATCAACGTCGAACGATAATTCGTTCTTTAGCCGGAGGAATTCATTTGCCAATATCACATTTCATCCCTGGAGAGGCTTTCTTAATTAGAAATTGAGACTTATAATTAAATTTAATAACATTTTAAATCCGATATGTTCTTGTTTTCTTAAAATACTGTTTGTATATCAAATGAAACGTGAGTAATCAAAATAACAAATAAAGTTTGTTAGGTTTGTGCTCCCAGTATGGACTTAACTTCGTTGGAGGGGACTGTTAGAGTTTATTCTTGCTATATGTGGAATTTATTATTTATTATATTTAATTGAATTATAGAGTTTTATTTATACATTTTTTATTGTTTATTTTATAGAGTTTATCATATTATAGAGTTTTGTGTATACAATTATTTTGTTGTTGTTGCTGTTGTTTGTGGGATTTTTTTTTTTGTTTTTGTTGTAAAAAACCCATGTAATTGGACGCTACCGTCTGTATGGGGTTCAAGTAAATAAATAAAATAAAAATAAAATAAATAAAATATATCCTTGTACTTTGAGAAATCTTAAAAAAAAAAATACTTTTTTTTTTTTAAATTGTATTTCGGCATCTTTGGCCACATAGGAGATAATAATTAATTATTAATTACGTGATCCAGGCTCTTTTATTTATAACATTTGTTTGCAATTCAACGAATTGCCTTGGATCCGAACCCACATCCCGTGACTTTTAATTTAATCATTTCATCACTTCCTCGGTCACGAGGGAGATGGCTATATATCTTAAACATAAACTTACAAATAAAAAAAAATTAGGGAGAAAATAAATGGTTGTTTCACCCTCTTTCTAATCTATCTCTCTTCAGTCATTAGTGTCAGATCTGACACGTTGTGGTTACTCTGAGGGGTAACTTTCATGGAATAATACTGAGATGGGCTCTCACTTCCTTCCTCAGGAGGGAGCATCTCAAATAGAGTTGGATAATTTTTTGCCGTGAGTTGGATTTGAACTCGAGTTGTCTTCAAACTCAGGATTATAAGCTTAACTGCTTTATTCCTTCGGCTATTCGACTAATAGTCTATACAGTATTTAATAGAATTCATCATTCAAGAAGGTATTTTAGGATTTCCAACTTTACGGTTAATGAAGTTAGGTCTATGGATTAATAATGACAAAATTTCAACACATAAAATTTTGATATGTTGTTGATATTGATCTGACAAATAAGTTTCATATAGATTTAAATTCTTTGCTCAGGGGCCCACATCTTGAGGGTACCCTAAGTGGATGGCGACCACGAGCTGCCCGAGCTGAGACAGGCAGTTCTTTAAATGTCTGTCTATTGCTTCCTCTTTTCAACAGGAGTCAGACCCTGCGACGAGCCGGCCTGTCCTATTTCTTCCGGTCTTAAAAACGTATGATAGGGTTGGAGGTAGAGAGTGAGGTCCGCCTCAGATGCCAAAAAAATACTTAAAACAAATAAAAAAAAATAAATAAATGTCAAACTGTGTATTCTTATCATTAAAACACTTAATTTTAATTATAAAAGACACTTGTAAATCTAGATGAACCATTTTTCTATCTTTTACAAAGTACAGTGAGGGACAATATTAAGTCCCACCCAGGCGTTTTCTACTTGTGATTATTTCATTGTTTTTAAAAAAATAATATATATTTTTTAATGGAAACTCTCATGGTTCAAACCTAGAAAATTTCCAATAAAGATTTTAATTTTCTTTTATAAAAACAATAATATAATCACAAGTAGAAAAGGCATGGGTGGGATTTAATATTGCCCCTCACTGTACATTTCAGATCTCATCCTTGGATCCCAGTTGTGAAAGATTAAATAAATTTCAAACCCATTCTTATCTCATAATTTGTAATATCTTTCTCAAAGACGAGCTTTTTCTTCTTTTTCTTATTTTAACACTTCGTGAAGAAGGGCGGCCAAAGGCCTTTTGTTTATTAGCTTCCATGAGATGGAAAGAAAGCTATCGATCCTTTTTTTTTTTTTTCTTGTAAACCTCCCTAGGATGAAATTGACAACCATTTTCTTGGATGTTTAAGAGTATTAGAATGCCTATTTCTCATTGGAAATCCAGCCAAATTTATTTTAAAATCTTTTCTAACCTTTTATTTACGAATGACAATGTACGTATTTTGACAGTACTTTTTCTCTTACATTGTAAACAAATGACTCCCAGCTCATGAAACAAAATCTCTACCATGACTTAAAGAAATTTCAAAATAGGCATTTAATTTTTACTTTCTCTTATCTCTATATATGTTATATGCCCCCTTCACCCCCCTTTAATTCGTCCCTGGTTGATATACTTTCTGCATAAAAATTAACATAGGTTGATTTGAAAAACCATTAATAGGTCTATTGGTCCTTTGCTCTAAATATTTATCATAAATTTTAGTAGATTCATAGTCTCTGGCAAGATATAAAATTTAAGATAATAATTTAGCCTGAGTGATGAAAGAAAGTCAGCAACGAAAATATAAAATAAGTACAATTAAACTCGGAGGGAATCTTATTACTTGTTTTTCTTTTGTGGTGGTTTTTATTGTCGAAAGAGTAAAGTAAATAAAACTTTTTTTTTTTTTATTTAAAATATAACATTCGATTAATTATAATTCCGAAAGATTCATTTGTTCTATACTAAGGTGAATTTATGTGCGAGCATATATCATAAATTAGGCGTGAAATGACCAAACATTTGTAAGAGGATTTTATATTTATGTAATTTTTTTACTAAAAATAAAAAAAATAATAATTCTAATCCTTTGATCAGAGTAAGGTGTCTAGGTATATCGTGGGTCGAATTAAGGAAGCAAAAATAAGCAAATTAAAAAAAAAAAGAAGGCCCTCGGGCTTAGTGTAGTTGGTAGCGTGCCTACCTTCTATACCGAATGTCGCGGCCCCAGGCAGTCTGATGATTTTATTTAAGCCATTTTGGATATCAAATAGCTTAAATAGAAATGCCTGGTCTTATATGGCCTAAGTTGCCGAAAAGACTG
Source organism: Euborellia annulipes (assembly GCA_023213315.1). Taxonomy (NCBI): domain Eukaryota; kingdom Metazoa; phylum Arthropoda; class Insecta; order Dermaptera; family Anisolabididae; genus Euborellia; species Euborellia annulipes. Next base: position 8,137 of record JAKCPI010001790.1, on the reverse strand, counting down.
GAGCAGAGGGGGAAATATGTCTTCTTTTATTTCATTTATTTTTTAAAATGATAAATTCTTAAAATAGCCTAATAAAAATAAAATATTTTAAATTAAAAAAAGAGAAAGTAAAAACTAAAAGAGTAAGAAATTCATTTTTTTCCAAAATATTTTATATAGACCCTACTGTATTTCTAATTTCTAAAAACATTTTATATTGAATTAAAAGAAGAAAATTAAAAATATTTATTTCCTTCCAATTAGTATAAAACAAATCTGCTATATAACCTAAAAAAATTTTTGATAAAATCACTAGCAAATTTTTTAAAAGTTTAATTTTATTAAAATTGTGATTTTATTTTAAATTTTCAAAGCTTTATAGTAGATTTGTTTTATACTATTTGAACATATTAAATTATTTTAATTTTCTAAAAAAATTTTTTGCCCCCTCCCCCTGATTCAAATTTGTTTCGGCGCCCCTGCCTCTGATAACTAAAAAGATATAAAATGGAACCAACTTGCATACTCTAGCAGAAATTGTTGGCAAAATAATTTGTTGAATTCAGTGAGAACCCTTTAAAAATTCAATTCTATTGATAATTGAAGTTTCTTTGTATACTAATCACTTGATTAAAGCTCCAAAAAAAAAAATTGCGAAGATTTCCCCAATTTGCTCTTTATCTCTATCTAACTAAAGGTTAAATAGAGAACTGGAAACCCTTTGTCTTTATCTCTGCCTTAATTAAGTGTCAAATAGCATTCTCGAAACGTTAGGTCACATGGTTCGTTGCCTCTGCCGTAGTTGAATTGAGAGAGTGAGAGAGTGGGGGAGATTACTTACTAAACGGCCTAAAAAATTAAGCATTTTTAAGGGTCAGCTTTGCTTTGAAAGGGGTCACTCACTTTAGTCAGAAGGGTTTCATCATCCTAAGGGGCGCTCTTTTCTTAAAGCAACAAGTTAATGACGGTATGCAGAGAAATTTATTTATTTCAATTAGTTAAATTTTATTTTATTCGGGATTGTTTAAAAATTTGTACATAAAGATGGTATATAAATGGTTCAGAAAATTTTATTAACTTACCAGTTAGTAATATGTTGACCACAATATTTTTTAATAGGTGATAGGAAAGTAAGCTAGCCTCTATCGAATAAAACTATTTTCAATAAACCCTCGGGCCTTGGTGTAGTGGTTAGCGTGCTGGCCATTTGTACCAAGGGTCGCGTGGTCGCATCCCGTCTCAGGAGACAAAATTTATTTCATTTGAATTGGAAATAAATAGGAACGGGGTCTAAAAGGGGTCTCCGTTGTCGAAAAATAACTTCAATGAATTAAAAAAAAAAAAAAAAAAAACGACAAATTATTGAGTTCTACCGGCGAAAAAAAAAAACTCCCAATATAAGAAACGTTTCGGATTTAGAATAATCGAATGAAATTAACAAAAATTTATAATAAAAATAGATCTTACAGCATTAAGTTATATAATGCTTTAAGATTGTCTATATAAATATTCTTTTTTATATATTTTTTACATTTCGGCTTATAGGGACTGATATGATAGCAAATTAAAGCCGAAAGGTCTCTTCTTTTTGATTTTTTTAGATTTCGCAAAAACGATTTTGATTAATATTCATAAATCAATGATTTTTTAGATAGACTATTCTTTAAAAATATACCTGTGTATATTCTCTTGTTGCCCTCAAAAACATTTTTCTCTCGTACTTTCACCCTCGCTCTAAAAGCAAATTGAACTTTTAATAATACATTCATTATCTATTTGCTTTTCAATTTTTTTCAACATTCATTATTTATTTTTTAACATTATTTAATTTCATTCTAATGAAATGATTTTTTCATTTTAATTATTTCTATATATTATATTTCGGTATTTATTTATTATGGTTTAAAATATTTGCTTTTGTCTCATTTTGGGATTTCGTACATAATTAAATGAAAATTATAAAGAACAAAATAAATAAAATTGCATATCCTTTTTTTTTTTTTTAAATGCTTTTATTTAACTTACTCTTTCAAGGTCACCAACTTTATGGCTTTGTTAAGGACACTTCCCGATGAGCTAGAGGTGTGAAATTTGATATTTAAGAGTCATTTTTGATGACGCAAATTGTGAGTTTGGTTTTACCAAAATGGACCAAACTAATGTGGTACTTTATTTGAAACCCTTCGTGAATTAATGTAATTTCAAAAGACTTCCCGATGGGCTAGAGGTGTGAAATGTAATACTTAAGAGTCATTTTTGATGACGCCACTATATGGTGGTTTTGATCAAAATAGACCAAACTAATGTGGTACTTTATTTGAAACCCTTCGCGAATTAATGTAATTTCAAAAGACTTCCCGATGGGCTAGAGGTGTGAAATGTAATACTTAAGAGTCATTTTTGATGACGCCACTATATGGTGGTTTTGATCAAAATAGACCAAACTAATGTGGTACTTTATTTGAAACCCTTCGCAAATTAATGTAATTTCAAAAGACTTCCCGATGGGCTAGAGGTGTGAAATGTAATACTTAAGAGTCATTTTTGATGACGCCACTATATGGTGGTTTTGATCAAAATAGACCAAACTAATGTGGTACTTTATTTGAAACCCTTCGCAAATTAATGTAATTTCAAAAGACTTCCCGATGGGCTAGAGGTGTGAAATGTAATACTTAAGAGTCATTTTTGATGACGCCACTATATGGTGGTTTTGATTAAAATAGACCAAACTAATGTGGTACTTTATTTGAAACCCTTCGCGAATTAATGTAATTTCCAAAGACTTCCCGATGGGCTAGAGGTGTGAAATGTAATACTTAAGGGTCATTTTTGATGACGCCACTATATGGTGGTTTTGATCAAAATAGACCAAACTAATGTGGTACTTTATTTGAAAACCTTCGCGAATTAATGTAATTTCAAAAGACTTCCTGATGGGCTAAAGGTGTGAAATGTAATACTTAAGAGTCATTTTTGATGACGCCACTATATGGTGGTTTTGATCAAAATAGACCAAACGAATATGGTACTTTATTTGAAACCCTTCGCGAATTAATGTAATTTCAAAAGACTTCCCGATGGGCTAAAGGTGTGAAATGTAACACTTAAGAGTCATTTTTGATGACGCCACTATATGGTGGTTTTGATCAAAATAGACCAAACTAATGTGGTACTTTATTTGAAGCCTCGCGCAAATAAGGCCCTATTAACTATAGTTTTGAATTTTGATATTTACGAGTCATTTTTTTATGATAATGAATAATTTTTCAATTGAACCAAATCAATACAGGCCAAACTAATGTGGTACTTTATCATATTGATGATTTTTGATAAGACTAAAAGACTAAAAAGCTTAAAATAAAAATAAAATAAAAAAAAAAGATTTTAAAAAAATGCTTTTATTTAAATTGAACTAAAAAGAGAGAAATAAGAAAGAAATAATTTAATTGTTCTTGTTAAAATTTTTTAATATTTATGACTTAAAATAAAAGCGTGGGGCGCGAGCCTCGGAATCACTTCGAAGCGCCCCAAGCTTTTATTTTAAGTCATAAATATTAAAAAATTTTAACAAGAACAATTAAATTATTTCTTTCTTATTTCTCTCTTTTTAGTTCAATTTAAATAAAAGCATTTTTTTAAAAATCTTTTTTTTATTTTATTTTTATTTATAAAAAAAACATTCACACTTTTTTCTCATTCGCACTCACACTCACACACACATTCACACAGTCTTTTCGGCAACTCAGGCCATTTAAGACTTTAGACGATAACCGTTGTAATATATATTATCTATATGTGGGTTCAGGCATTTCTATTTAAGCCATCTGGTATCCAAATGGCTTAAATAAAATCATCGGACTGCCTGGGTCCGAACCCGCGACGTTTGGCATATGAGGTAGGCACGCTACCTACTATGCCACACCCGGTGCATATCCTTTGAAATTTCATAATTTAATAAAATGATAAAAGAAAACAATACAAAATTTCACGAGTGAGCTTTTTAATGAAAAATGTCAGCGAGCTTGGCCTGAAGAAAGAACACCAAGATCGTTATTAACAAGCATTGCTCAACATTTGGATGCGTGTCACAAGTTGAAGAAGGCTCTATGTCCCCCCCTCAACGACACTTCGATTTTTCTTAACACAATGTATACTCTAGTGAATAATCAGCTAAAAATGGCATTAAATTAAAATAAAAAATCTGGTATGACTGTCGCACAGCACACAACTTTCCCTTACCTTCGGTATTTTTAATTATTTTTTAGATGCTCCTTAAAATGTATATTCTCATTTTGCTCTTGAAATCTTATGAAGACCACTTTACTTTTGTACTTCATGGGAAAGATAGGCGAAATGGTTGTCATGGTAACAAAATATAAATATTTTCCCATGTTTATAAATTTTATATCTTGAACTCAAATGCAGCCCTCGGACTTGGTGTAGTGACTAGCGTGCTGGCCTTCTATACCAAGGGTCGCCTGCTTGGATCCCAGGCAGTCCGATGATTTTATTTAAGCCATTTGGATACCAAATAAGAATTCCTGGGCCCCCAATAGATATATTAATTAATAAAGGTTATCGTAAAAGTCTTATATGGCCTAAGTTACCTAAAAGACTGCGTGTATGTGTGTGTGAGTGTGAGTGCGAATCGGAAAAAGTGTGTTTAAAAAAAAAAAAAACTCAAATTAACTCTACTGTCGGAAACTAAATATAAATATATCGACACGAAAAATCTGCGTGACAAGCACAGATCACAATTTTCGATTACCGAAGGTAAGAGAGAGTTGTGTGTTGTGCGATCAGTCACACCAAACCTACAATATTATTTTCAGTGAAAAAATTAAAAGAAAAAAAAAATTAATAGACGTAACTAATTTTCGATCTTTCCAGCATAATTCTTTTATCCCAATTGATATTTAATATTTAATAAAATTTCATTTTCACTTTTTACATTCTTCCCTTTTAAAGGTTGGAGGTAATATTGATATGATTTTAGCGTAGAAAGGTAAATTAGCTGTGTGAGTGTGTGTGTGTGTGTGGGGTGAGAGAGAGGGAGGGATGGTGTCATATTGAATGTATAATATATCCACAGCAAAGTGTTTGGAGACGACCCTTGACCTCTGTGATAGAGTACTCTTGAATGGCCACCCAGACAATAAACTCGAAAACTAATATTCTTTTTTTTTTTGAGGCCATCAATCAAATAAAGGGAATCTTTAATTAAATTGCATTTCACTAAGATTACCTTAAAGAAACTGTCAGACTTCATTTAAATAAATTTTCAATTAAAATAAAAAAATCTGGTGTGACTGTACACAACTTTTTCTTACCTTCGGTAATCGAAAGTTGTGTTCTGTGCTTGTCACACCATTTTTTGTGTCGACATATATTTAGTTCCCGACAATATGAAATATTTGAATTCAGATGTAAAATTTATAAGTAGGCCTATGGGAAAATATTTATATTTTGTTACCATGGCAACCATTTCTCCTATCTTTTCTATGGAGTACAAGAGTAAAGTGGTCTTCAGAAGATTTCAATGGCAAAATGGGAATATACATTTTAAAGAGCATCTAAAAAATAATTGATTTATGAATTTTAAAAAGAATCGTTGGAGCAAATTATGAGAAAATCGAAAAAAACTGAAAAAGTACATCAGTAAAGTACTAGTACTCTTTGGCCGATTTTGTTCAAAAGCTTCGTGTCACGTCCTATGGGAGTGCCTAACTTAAATATAAAATTTTAACCTCCTAGCTCTTTCCGTTATTGAGATATTTTGTTCACACACACACACACACACACAGACCATGTTGCGAAAACCACCTTTTTGAACTCAGGGGACCTCAAAACGTGTATATCCATCAAAATCTCGACATCGAATTTTTGACATGAATCCAATACTTTCTCTCTCTATATATTAACATATATATAGAGGTAAGAGAAAGTAAAAATAGGTTATGAAGTTGCAAAACATTTCCGATATTAGATAATTTAGATCCCAAATGATTGGTTTCCAATTCAATTGAAATAAATTTTAAGAGAAAGTGTTGTGCTGTGCGACCAGTCACACCAGATTTTTAAGGACTTTTTGTCCTGAAATGCAAAAATATTTAAAAAAAAAAAACAGGAGGAGGGGGGGCCTAAAGATCGTAATATTTCCCACATAAAATAAAATAATATTCAAAAGGACGTAAATTTTCATTTTAACAATTTAATGTGCGATATAGGTACCATATTAACTGGTTGTTAAAGTATAATTAATGTTCAATAATTATAAACTAATCGTAACATTTTCTTCCAACTTACATCTTGATATTGTTTATCTTCTCGTCGTTTTCACCCCCTCCCCCTCCCCCCCACTCGTCCTCTTCTCTCCTCCAGCACCTCATATGTAAATTAACCAAGTTTATTATCTCCAGCCTTTAATTCATTGATACTGTCCTATCTCCATTTACACTCGTCATATAATCTAATTAGATCTCATAACACGGATGAATTATAATCACCAACAAATGACGACAACAAACAGCTTAAGTTTTTTTTTTTTTTTTTTCATTTATTCATTTCTTTTGTAATAAGAAATAAAAGGGATGAAATAAATGTAGATAAAACTTAGAATATTCCTTTAATAACGCTGTTATAATGAAATATACGTTTTATCATTAAATTTATTAGGACCTTTAGGCATGCTATTAATATCTGGAAACAAGTAACAATTTAATTTTACAAAAAATCTGGTGGGACTGGTCGCTCAGCACACAACTTTCTCTTGCCTTCGGTATTCGAAAGATGAGTTCTGTGCTTGACACAGCAGTTCTCCTATCTTTCCTATGAAGTACAAGAGTAAAGTGTGCTTCAAAACACTTCAAGGACAAAATGAGAATATATATTTTAAAGAGATGAATTTGTTTATATTTACATGTTTTTTAATGACACATGCACGATTTTGTTTTGATTTTCTTTCTAAATTAACTAAAAATGTCTTTTTCTTCTTTGATTATTTCAAAAACCTGATTATTCCCGCGGTGCGGGGTCGGCAGAGTTTTATTACAATCGAAATTCCAATTTTCTTCTTATTTAATAAAATTAATTTATTTAGGCTAATATTTTTTTTTTTAAGCTAGCGCAAATTATTAATTTTTTGTATTATAGACATTAAATATCTAGTCATGGCTTAGGTCCTATGGGGGGTTTGAACCCCCAAACCCTGGGAGGGGGCTACGCCATGTTTTGAACTCATTAAGGTCTAAAACGTCGAAAATCATCAAAATCTCGAGGTAGAATTTTAATTTAAGGATTATTATACTTCGTATACGAGAAAGTAAAAAATTGTTTCTATATGTAGTCCACTCTTTTTGTACAATTATTAAAATATTAACATCAAAAAAATCATTTTATCTTTTTTAATTATGAGATATTCAATAAAAAAAGTACAAAAATTTTTTATTTTAATAATAAAAGAAATTGAATTATTATTTATAATATTATTTTGGGGATATTTCACATAAATCTTTAGATGTCGTTATTTTTACCCCATTTATACCAATAATAAAAAGATGGCGGAAATTTTATATAGCATATTAATAAAATAAGATAAAATTTTGATATCCCCATTTTATTTATTAGATTGCTCTCTAAATTAAATTTTATACATCCCCTCGTTATTTTGCTCGAGTTAATATGCGTAGTACACTATAGATAGGCCTACGTATTTATTAATTTAAAAAATAAAAAAAGAAGATATTAAAAATATATATTAAATTTTTAATTTATTTAACATCATTTTTAGAACTTTTAATATAAGAGGTTAATTAAAAAAAAAAAATTATATATTCCCTTCCCTTGATCTTTGCTGCTCGCCGCGGGATTGACTTTTCTGTTTACTAGGAAATGCAGAGGTTTATATTAAAAACACCAGCGGTAAAGCCCGCCTTCGACGGGCTTTGCCACTGGCCTGGGGCTACGCCCTCTGGACACTCTTGCTCGCCTTGGGCGAGCAAATGCATCAAATTTATTCTTGCTGTTTGGAAATTTTCAAATTTCCCTCTCTGACTTAAATTTTAAATTTCCCGCTCCCACTCCACTTCCTGTATCTCTAGCCAATCAGCGTCCTGATCGGGACAGACTGAAGCTAGCCGCTAGCGCTATATATATA
>JAKCPI010001789.1:0-30641 GCA_023213315.1 Euborellia annulipes | reverse complement strand
ATTTCATAAGAATTGTAAAATTTTTTTTAAAATGTGTAAAAAGTTGAGGGTATCTCCTTGTGTATCGAAATTAACATGCAAATCCCCATATGGGGATTTAGCATTGGCTCTATGGAAGGAAGAGCTTGAAGGTGAATTTGAAAAATCTGAAATCTTTCCTATTAAATTCAAGAGTAAAGTGTGCTTCGAAAAACTTCAAGGGCAAAATGAGAATATACATTTTAAAGAGCATCTAAAAAATAATTGATTTTTGAATTTTAAACAATTTTAGTTGAGCGAATTTTGAGAAAATCGCAAAAAGCCCATGCTGATGTACTCTTTCGTTTTTTTTTTTTTTTTTTTTTTTATAAATAGGAAGTTGATATATAACAGAAGGTCGATATTTGTGGGATAGAGTTTAATACATCATGTTCCTAAATATTATTAATAATGAAAAATTTGATATTTTTTTATTAATTAACTAGCTACGCTACTAGCACTGGCGGGCGGCGTCTCGGGATATGACTAATTGTTGTCCACATGAGTCTTTTTCGGTTACCTCTTTTAATGACTTTACGTCTCAACTTAAACTTACTTTTTTGGTCTTATTATAAAAAACATTGAGGGCTCGCTGGTGTAGTGAGCTAGGGTGTCAGGTTCTGCAAAGATCCTTGTTTTTATTTCGATTTTCTCAAAATTTGATCAAATGATTTTGATTAAAATTCAAAAATCAATTATTTTTTAGATGCTCTTTAAAAAGTATATCAGTAAAATTTTTCGTGGAAATTATTTGAAGTACACTTTACTGATGTATTTCAGATTTTTCAAATTCACTTTCCGGCTCTTCCTTCCATAGAGCCAATGCTAAATCCCCATACGGATTCGCATGTTAATTTCGATTCAAAAAGGGGTTCCTCAACTTTTTACACATTTTAAAAAGATTTTTTCTCTATTCTTATGAAATTTTGTATTTATTTACGATTCTATATTGTGTATAAAATGTCCAAATATGAGATTAAAATTTTGAAAAATAACCATAGTTTATTTGAAGCAGTCAACATTTAAAATCCAAGTTTGAAACTAAGGTGCTATCGGAAACTAAATATATCTCGACACAAAAAATCTGGTGTGACCAGCACGGTGCACAACTTTCTCTTACCGAAGGGTAAGAGAAAGTTGTGTGCTGTGCGCCAGTCACACCAGATTTTAAATGTGTATGATTTTTTTTTTATTTCCTCTCCTTTGACATTAAAAACAAACTCTAAAATTATCCTTATAGTAGATAGATTTTTCCGGCAATGATAACACAATTTTTTTTTTTTTTTGTTAGATAATTTAATCAGTAGGGTAGGCATTGCAAGTGAAGGCTTGTGATCTTGTTCAGGGACGCAGACAGCCGACAAGCAGGTGGTCGGCGACTCATAGAGTAAAATAACATTTCCGATAGTTGGTTGACAGAGAGGGATTTTCCTCCAGGGAAATATAATGTCATATTTCTGTCAGTGTTTTTGTTTTTATTATAAAAAAAAAAACCCTCTTTGACCGTTCTCTCAAATAAACACAGTCTGGGATCATAAAATTGGATTTGCCCTTTTTTCTTTTACTGTCATCTACACTAATTAGCCTTTTTGGGGAGATCCGTAAAAGTATCAAATTCGTGTTTACTTGTCCCCTTCGGCGATCTTTGAGAAGTCTCTGCACTCTCCAATTGGGGACCCGTGTATTATTTGTTCTGGCCGGTTGTTTCAGTTCTAATTAACTAATTATCTCTCGAATAAACTAGTGAAATTGATGGGCATTTTAAGAAAAATTTTTACTTTCTCTTACCTCTATATATGTTAAGAAAGTATTGGATTCATGTCAAGGGCGGATCCAGAGGTGTTTCTCGGGGGTAATCTGGTGTGACTCGTCGCCCAGCACCAGGGGTGTATATAGAAATTTTTTCGGGGTGGGGGGGGCTGTTCTCAAAAGTTTTTCTACGAAAAATTTTTTCTTGTGTCGTTCGCGGAAACAAAAATTTTCCCCATCCAGATAAATATTTTACCTTTTTTTTAGAGACCTACATTTTTTTCTCCGTGGAACCAAAAATTTTTTCATGTGTCGTTCGCGGAACCAAAAAATTTTCCCTTTTTTTTTAGAGACCCTAAATTTTTGTTCCGTTCGCGGTATTTGAAATTTTTCCCATTTTTCAAATCTCGGGGGGGGGGTAATTACCCCCCCTTGTATTCGCCCTTGATTCATGGAAAAAATTCGATGTCGAGATTTTGATGGATATACACGTTTTGAGGTCCCCTGAATCCAAAAAAGTGGTTTTCTAAAAAAAAAAATTATAAATATTGTTATAATTAAAATTTTTTTTTTTTCTTTTAATTTCAACTCCCAACAATGCAACTTGTTTATTGGCCATTGTGCTAGTTTTTTTTTTTATTTTTAATTTATTTAAGGCATCCGAACCCGCGACCCTTGGTACAGATGCTAACCCTCTTACCAAAGCCCGAGGGCATTATGCTAGTTACTGGTGCGTATAATTTTAAGACTTTTCCCTTAAATAAAAATTTTTCTTTTTCTTTTGATCCATATAGGAATAGATAGATAGTGATATTTTAATAGAAGAAAAAGAATTTTATTTATTGAACAGTCTTGTTCACGTTTTTCATTGTCCTCTTGTTAATTGGATGTCGTCTGAACACACCTTAGGATGACGTTTTTTAGATAATTAACATTTGCATTTATTTATAGACGATTCTACTTGTAAGGCCATTAGACTTCACAATTACAATGTATTTGATATTCAATATTGAAGGCCATCGGGTGACGTTCTATCCAAAAATGATCTCTCGATGGCGACTGTCACCTCTATCTCCACAATTTGATATTTAAATTCGGTACCTCCCCCCCCCCATGGGTCGTGCTTTTGAACAAAATCGGCCAAAGAGTACTGGTACTTTACTGATGTACTTTTTCATTTTTTTCGATTTTCTCAAAATTCGCTCCAACGATTTTGATTAAAATTCAAAAATCAATTATTTTTTAGATTCTCTTTAAAATGTATATTCTCATTTTGACATTGAAATCTTTTGAAGCACAATTTACTCTCTTGCTTGAAAAAAAAAGAAATGTTTGCCATGGTAACAAAATATAAATATTTTTCAATATTTATAAATTTTATGTTCCCTCGGGGCATGATGTAGAGGTTAGCGTGCTAACTTCATATACCAAACGTCGCGGGTTCGGACCCCAGGCATTCCGATGATTTTATTTAAGCCATTTGGATACCAAATGGCTTAAATAAGAATGCCTGGACCCCAATATAATTAAATTCATAAATAACGGTTATCGTCAAAATCTTATATGGCCTGAGTTGCCGAAAAGACTGTGTGAATGTGTGAGTGAATGAGAAAATATGGGGATTGACTTCCCCGAGACTTTCTCGTATATTCTTTTGGAATTACGTCTGGGTGTGTGTGTGAACACGATTGCTTAAAAACCAAAGCAGCTAGATCGATGAAATTTGGTATATGCTCCTTACACTAAAATTGTAGATTTCTATCAACTTTTGGAGTAAATACGTCACTTGGAAGTAGTACTTTACTTAAAAAAGTTTTTTCAAAAATTTTGAAATTTTCAATTTTTTTGTTATATTATGATAAAATACTCTATTTTAAAAAGTTTTTATTCTTTGACATTTTTTCGAAAACTGAATAGTTTTTGAAATAATCACGGAAGAAATAGAAAATATTCGTTAATTTTGATAAAAAATCAAAACAAAATCATACAGGTGTCATTAATAAAAGGGTAAATATAAACAAATGATTCATTTGTTTCACAAATTCATTTGTTTATATTTGCCCTTTTATTAATGACACCTGTATGATTTTGTTTTGATTTTTTATCAAAAATTAACGAATATTTTCTATTTCTTCCGTGATTATTTCAAAAACTATTCAGTTTTCGAAAAAATGTCAAAGAATAAAAACTTTTTAAAATAGAGTATTTTATCATAATATAACAAAAAAAATTGAAAATTTCAAAATTTTTGAAAAAACTTTTTAAGTAAAGTACTACTTTCAAGTGACGTATTTACTCCAAAAGTTGATAGAAATCTACAATTTTAGTGTAAGGAGCATATACCAAATTTCATCGATCTAGCTGCTTTGGTTTTTAAGCAATCGTGTTTACACACACACACACACACACACACACACACACACACAGACATAATGCCAAAAATGGTTTTTTTGGACTCAGGGAGGTCTAAAACGTGGAGAAACATCAAAATCTCGAAGTCGAATTTTTTTACGATTACATAACTTTCTCTATACGAGAAAGTAAAAAGTGAGAATGTTTAAAAAAAAAAAAAAAAAAAAAAAAAAAAAAATGAATTTTAAAGGCTGCTCTACACCATGGGGGGGGGGGGGCAGCTCTGTGGGAAGAATGTTTATAAGTTTTTTTTTAGTTTTATGACAAGTGGGTAGATGGCTCCACTAGGCTGTTTTCCTTCAAAAGACATGTTACGCTCTCAGTGTCTTAAAAATCTGGATGGTGATGGATGGATGATGAATTAACTTTTTTAAAACTAATAAAATTTAATTTTAAATTTTTTACAATTTATAAACGACTTTTTGTTAAAAAAAAAAAATTTAATAGTACTACGTGCCATTCAAGTAGCTTAAAAAAGCTCCGAAATATCATAGAGCCAAGTGTATGAGAGAGTAAAGGAACATGTGATTTGCAATAAGCTTGAGTTCAAACCTCTCTGGGAGTGTGTTTTTTTCCCCCACTTACTGTTAGTTCCAGGACAAGCGTATAGATGGTCCTAAACTTATAAACAATTTTTAACCTAGAGCTGTCCAATCTTGATTGTGTTTGATCTGTGCTCTACACGTAACACTGCACACTTGACAAGTATACATGTGCAATCTTTTTGTACCAGCATGTTTGTGCAAGAAACAGCTTATGCCGAAAATTAATCTAAAAATGTCAAACTCGGATGTTGTTCGTCGATTTTATTCGAAAATAACAAGAAATACTCAGAAACAGAAACACAATAAATATTAATATTTAAATTGAAATTTTAAATGAATTAATATAGGGCTATATTAAATAAATATCAAATGTCAAGGCGTTTATAAAATGGCGGATGGTTTTGCTTGTGCCTGATTAAAATTCAATCGAGCATCAAGCAAGGGGCTTGCACAATTAAAATGCTTGCGCAAAATTCGCCTACAGACGCTACAGTTTGCTTATACAAAAAAGACTGCACGTGCATACTTGTCAAGTTTGCAGATATGTGTGTAGCCGCCTTAATATCTCGGAGGAAACTAGCACAACAAATCTGGCGTGACAAGCACAGAACACCTTTGTTAAGTGAAAGTTGTGTGCTGTGCGAGCAGCCCCACCAGATTTTTTTTATTTGACAGACGTTGATAGCCCCTCCTATTATAAACAAATTTAAATAATCTTATCTCTATTTTCTTTATCTCTCTCATGTTTCTTAACCAACTTTCAATTAAGTATTTTAAAAAAAAAGAGATAAAATATATGAAAATATAATAAGTAAGCAATTTAATTATTTATTTATTTTAATAGCATAGATAATTTAGATTTATTCCACTATCAATGTCATTTCCTTAATATTTTTTGTTGTTGGATTAAATTTAGGGCAATATCTTCTTTTTTTTTAATTGTATATTTTTTGGCGATATCTATTAAGGATATCTTTTTTTTTTTTAAATATTATTAATATTTAGATAAAAAAAAGGGGGAGGAATCAACAAATCCATTGCAAAGTTCAAATATAAATAACGTTGCTGCATACAAAATTTTTTTCTAAGCAAATTTATTATCTACAAATCATCAATAATTTGCATCTTTTTGTTGTCTCTGACGGATAGTGCATAATGTGGAGCCTTTAGGGCTACAAATTTAAAATCTTTTTGTTCGAATTGCACTTCTTATACAGGGTGATCCATATCAAAGTTATGTTTTTTTGTTAATGGAACGCCCTGTATATTATTGCATATTAGGATTCTCCGGCCAATTTTACTATGACTTTATGTCATGCAATGTATTCTAAAACAAACCGGATCGGGTTTTTGTGAAAAAACTGATGCCTGAAAAAAATTGAATATCGCACTTACCATAAGACTTAGGTGACTGTTCTTTTGGAATGTTACTAACCATGAAATGTACTAATTTTTTAGTGAGACGAAATTTTTGCCACCCTGCGGAAAATTTTTTTCCCCTCCGGTGGAAATTAAAAAAAAAAAAAATGAACCACTGCCCCGGGGCCTCTCAAAGACAAATATTTGGGGTCCTATGCCGACTGGGGGACTGGGGCCGACCGCCCCTTCCCCCTCTGGCAATAATATACAGGGCGTTCCATTTAAAAAAACATAACTTTGATATGGATCACCCTGTATAAGAAGTGCAATTCGAACAAAAAGATTTGTAGCCCTAAAGGCCCCACATTATCCACAAACTTTAAAAATGCTGTTAATAAGCCCACAATCCCCGTCCATGCACTATTGGCCCATGCTATTAGCCCACCCGGTATAGGCTATATAAATGATTTCTACAAGTATTTAAAATTTTATAAGTATTTTTTTTTTTTTTTTTTTTACTTTTTGGCAACATAGAATTTGCTCGGAGTGCCTGGCGTCCCCTTGAAGTTATTATTAATAATGTAGACTTTAGTAAAACCATCTATCTACAACACAATGATGCACACCTTGAGATTGCCAATAATGTAAGATCTGATGTTTTTATAATTTAAGAAATATTTTATGTTGTTGTATTACAATTATTATTTATGCTCATTTCAGCTCTAAAGAACTGATGATGGATTTATCTAATTAAACCCGAAACGTCTTCTTAGTGGAGATTTTTATTCGATAGAGGCTTCTTTTTTGGCTGACATCCTCTCTTCCTTCATCATTTAGTAAAACCATTAGATTTTCGGTCTAACTGTGGTTTATTTGTAAAAATTACAACGTTTCGGCCACTCATTCTGTGGCCTTCTTCAGGTGCAATTCAGCCAAGGGCGGATACAAGGGGGGGTAAAGAGGGTAATTACTCCCCTGAGATTTGAAAAAAAAAATACTTTTTTTTCGAAAAAAAAAATGTATTTTTAATGTAAAATTTTAAAAATTAATACTTAAAAATTTGATTTGTATTTATATTCTGGCAAACAAGTACAGAATGCGCCTTTAAATTACCGAAATTAAGAAAAAAATCTGTGCTGTGCGACCAGTCACTCCAGATTACCCCCTTCCCCCAATTGAGATTGTCACAGATATAACAAAAAACCTTTTAATCTTAGCTGAATTGTACCTGAAGAAGGCCACAGGATGAGTGGCCGAAACGTTGTAATTTTTACAAATAAACCACAGTTAGTCCGAAAATCTAATTCTTTTACTATTGATAACAACTGTGAAAGCCCAAACTCCAAACTCCAAAATAATAATGTTGACATTTGTCTCTCTTTATCTCCAACCTCCCTGATACGGGAGGGGGTGGTGAGGATTTTATATTTCTATTTATTTATAATTTTTCCAAATTTCAGAGATTTCGACTCCCCACCCCCTGGCTACAGCTCTGATCCCATATAAGAAAATACTGATTTAAAAATGAGAAGACATTAAATGATATATTTTGTTTTTAAATATTAAAAGATGGTCACTTCTATTTTATTAATTCATACTCTGTTTCTGTATTTATTTGAATTGGAATCGAAAACGTTGACACGTTGAATTCTATTCTATTAGGTCAACTGTCTAATTTATTAATCAAATTCAGGTCATTTCTACTATATAATAAATAAATCCCTTGAAAAATGTGAGCTGACATTGATTTTTTATTTTTTTCTTTCTTTCATGTAAATACTTTTGCATATATAATAAGTACAGAGATATCCGAGGCTAAAAGAGAATGTATTTATTTGAAAATTGATTTAATTATATAATAAAGGTCTCTATTTATGAATCGTCATAGGCTACATTTCTTATATTAATTTAATTCTAAATCTTAAAATTTAATTTTCATTTCTGATCCTTCAATTTTGATCAAAAGCTTATTTTCACACGCCTTAGGTGGTGTCTAACTTAAATATAAAATTTCAACCTCCTAGCTCAATTCCTTCATGCTTTAAATTGAACATACACAGACAGACCATGTCGCGAAAACCACTTTTTTTTATTCAGGGGACCTCAAAACGTGTATATCCATCGAATTTTTGACATGAATCCAATACTTTCATTATATAGGTCTATATTACATACATGTATATACATAGGTAAGAGAAAGCAAAATTATTATTATATAGAGATTATATTATTTTACGAATATTTATATAATTTTTGAAAATAATTCGAAACATTATTCAGCAAAATTTTCATGTAAAAGCAAATCCTTCGGCAACTGCTTAAATCCCGCCTTCGGCGGGCTTTGCCCCCTGAACCTTCCTACTCTCCCCCTCGCGGATGGGGAGGATAGGGGAGGGGTAACTTGGTGTGACTGGCCGCACAGCACACGACCTCCTCTTTCTTACTTTCGGTAATTTAAAGTTGCATTCTCAACTTGTTTATCAGAATATACGTATAGACAAAACAAATAAAAATTTTACTTTCTCTTACCTCTATATATGTTAATATATATAGAAAGAAAGTATTGGATTCATGTCAAAAATTCGATGTCTAGATTTTTATGGATATACACGTTTTGAGGTCCCCTGAATCCAAAAAAGTGGTTTTCGCGACATGGTCTGTCTGTCTGTGTGTGTGTGTTCAATTTTAAGCATGAAGGAATTGAGCTATGAGGTTGGAATTTTATATATAAGTTAAACACCCCCCGGGAGCGTTAAAATAAGCTTTTAATTAAAATCTGCCAAAAAGTACTAATACTTTACTGATGTATTTTTTCAGTTTTTTTTTTCGATTTTCTCAAAATTTGCTTTAACGATTTTGATTAAAATTCAAAAATCAATTATTTTTTAGATGCTCTTTAAAATGTATATTCTCATTTTGCCATTGAAATCTTCTAAAGACTATATTGCTCTTATACTCCATGGGAAAGATAAGAGAAATGGTTGCCATGGTAACAAAATATAAATATTTTCCCAATCTAATAAATTTTACATCTTGAATTTTTTTTTTTTTTTTTAACATTCACGCTTTTTTCTCATTCACACTCACACTCACACACACATTCACACTGTCTTTTCGGCAACTCAGGCCATTTAAGACTTTGACGATAACCGTTGTAATATATATTAATCTATTGTGGGTTCAGGCATTTCTATTTAAGCCATCTGGTATCCAAATGGCTTAAATAAAATCATCGGACTGCCTGGGTCCGAACCCGCGACGTTTGGTATAGGAGGTAGGCACGCTACCTACTACGCCACACCCGGGGGCATCTTGAATTTTAATATATCGGCGGAAACTAAATATGTCGACACGAAAAATCTGGCGGCCCCCGAGTTTGGCGTAGTAGGTAGCGTGCCTACCTCCTATACCAAACGTCGCGGGTTCGGACCCAGGCAGTCCGATGATTTTATTTAAGCCATTTGGATACCAGATGGCTTAAATAGAAATGCCTGAACCCCCAATATATATATATTACTTCAACGGTTATCGTCTAAAAGTCTTAAATGGCCTGAGTTGCCGAAAAGACAGTGCGAATGTGTGTGTGAGTGTGAGTGTGAATGAGAAAAAAAAAAAAATCTGGCGTGACAAGCTCAGTACACAACTTTCTTTTACCAAAGATCAGAGAAAGTTATGTGCTGTGCGACCAGATTTTTAGGTATTAATTTTTAAAATTTTATATTGGGGCCGAATCGAAAGAGACTAAATATTTAAACAGATAAAATAAATTAAAAAAAAAAATTTTCAAATCTTGGGGGAGGAAGGGGGTGGGTAATTACCCCTTTTACGTATGAGTGAAAGTTGCTTATGAGATGCTTTTTTAAAATTTTAACAACTTTTTATTCAAGATTTTTATGCTTTTTTAAGCACTTTTTATCCCAAATATTTATCCTTTTTTTTTGTCCCGTCTCTACTGATCATAATTGGTAAAATAGTGACCCATAGGTCCATCTGTCTACGTGAGAGAGAGAGCCTGAAGGGATTTTTATCTTTCTAAAGCGTGTCTTTATTAAATGGACCTTGATCGTAAATAGGAAGTACAGAGCAACGTTCAGAGAGAGGGGAATGAATAACAATTATATATTTAGGGTTGTTTCTTGAATTTTATTTCTTGAACGATATATAGAAAGAGAGAGAGACAAAGACCCTTCGTTGAGTGCCCTTAATCGAATTCCTCGTTTCCTGCGTCACACACTTGTTTGTTTGGCCGTGACTGGGCTCGGATGTTTTCAGTTTGGTTGATACTCTAGCAGGAGTTGTGCTCCGTTCGATTCATTTACGTTCAGTCGTTGAGAGAACCTCTACTCGTTTAATCTGTGCCCGTGTCAGAGTGTGTTGTGATCAAATAACAACAACAACAACTGAAACAACTCAATTATTTTTATTAATTTTAATGGTGTCTTTTTTGTGAGAGTGCATCTGTGTGTGTGCATGTGTGCGTCAACGGTCTCACCTCCTCGTTATGGTAAGCAATCTTTCTTCTTTTTAGCGTTCTTAATTCCATCATTCATTCAACAGGTTGTTGCCTTTTCTTAATCAATTTGTGTTTGTGATGAAATCACATCACCCAAGGTGCGTTTGACATTTCTCTCCTGTCATGTATTATGTGACCTTATTTTATCAACTTTCTTATGTACAGTTTATTTGGGAATATTTATTTTAAAAACTAAAAATAACTTGTTATCTTTTTTGATAGATCTTATTATTTATTCTGATAAGTTCTAAGAATGAAACTAAATTTGAATTCAACCCTCCCCTCTTTTCTTTGTAATGTCGTATTAAACTCAAAATAAAAGATACAAATAAAACATACAACCGAGTGTTTTATTTTGCATACCATCGAAAAACATACAAGGCTCTTAATAAAAACTCACTTCTAAATTGGATTTCTCATTCTTGTTAACTAGCCTATTTTCTTTAAATATCCCAAAATTGGAAATTGATTTATTTCTCTTGTGATTATCTTGTCATTTGCTGCAAGAGTGTCAGAACTAGGGCTCGGATTTCGCCCTATTTGCCTTTTTTTAATTTATGGCTTAAAATTTAGGCCAATATGATATGTATACGTTTCATGAAATTCTGAATAAAATAAGAGGCATTTGTTAGTGCCTATAATGCTTATTTTGGACGATTTTGGGTTTTAGTGCCTATTTCATCTATAAATGCCTTTTTTAGTGCCTATGTTAAGTTCAAATAGTCAATTTGGGCTTTTTTTTTTTTGAAATTTCATAATAAATTCATTTTATATCACAAATCCGGAGAAAAATTACAAAAAAAAAAATCAAACGAGATTCGAATACTAAAAAAAAAAAAAAAAAAAAAAAAAAAAAAAAAAAAAGGTCGAACGAAAAACGGTGCCCCAGTTGAGCTTCGCCCTCATTCAGCCACCTCTGTGCAAAGGAGGTAATTGTTTTATCTTTATTTCCAAAAGTAAGACATCAATTTTTTAAATTTTTTATATTATTTCTTAAATAATGCCTTTTTAAGTGCCTTTTTTGTGCCTATTTTTACAATAAATGCCTTTTTAAGTGCCTATTTTAATAATTTTTTGTGCTTAGTTGCCTGCCTATTTTAAAGATTTTTAGAGCCTATAAATCCGAGCCCTAGTCATAACTCAAAATTTCTATTTTTTTTCAGGAGATCAAAAAAAAAACAAAATAAAATTTTATGTAGAAATTCGAATTAAAAATGGTAGCTATACACATTAATTCTTTATTATCTAGAATATCACTGGTACACCTTCCAGAAAGCTTCTTTTTAACTCAAATATTACTGTTTTGAAGTAAACAAAGAAGTTTGAAAGATATGTCACTCTGCCAGATAATAGAGCTTTTTTTTTTACTTGTCCTTGCTGTACCACTAACTCAATAAGGGCGATTTTTGAATTATGACGTTATTGCAGCAAATGAGCGATGTCTTCTTTTTGATTGACATTTCTGTGAGACCTGAAAAAGACACTTCCAAGGCCAAAACGTTCTTATTAATACCTAATAATAAAAAAAAAGCTTTAATTTATCATTATCATTACTATATATAAAGCACTAGCCACTGACTTCCTGTCTCTGTCTGTATGTGGCTGTTCTCTCGCTGATTGGCCAGAGTTAGAGGAGGTGGAATTAGAGAGGGAAATTTAAAAAACGTCCTCTCTTAATTTTTAGGAACGGCTTCTCATAGCAAATGTTTACCATTTGAAACATGCTCCACATATGTGTATGTGACATGATTCACTGAGGATGGATTGCGTAGGCAATCCGAAATATTTGACAAATAAATTATTTTAATGTGGAAAGCAACCTCTGGTGTATTTTCTCCATAACATTTACAAAAACTATTCAATTTTTGAAAAAATGTCAAAGAATAAAAACTTTGTAAAACAGGGTAATTTATCATAATATGACAAAAAAATTGAAAATTTCAAAATTTTTGAAAAAACTTTTTAGGAAAAGTACTACTACCAGGTGACGTATGTACTCCAAAAGTTGACAGAAATCTACAATTTTAGTGTTAAGGAGTATATACCGAATTTCATCGATCTGGCTGCTTGCGTTTTTAAGCAATCGTGTTCACACACACACACACACACACCCGACATGGTTTTTTTGGACTCAGGGAGGTCTAAAACGTGGAGAACCATCAAAATTTCGAAGTCGAATTTTTTTACGATTACATAACTTTCTCTATACGAGAAAGTAAAAATCTGGTGTGACTGGCGCACAGCACACAACTTTCGATTACCGAAGGTAAGAGAAAGTTGTGTGCTGTGCGCCAGTCACACCAGATTTTTTGTGTCGACATGTATTTAGTTTCCGACAGGAGGGTACAATTGAATTCAAGATGTAAAATTTATAAGTATGGGAAAATATTTATATTTTGTTACCATAGCAACCATTTCTCCTATCTTCCCTATGAAATACAAGAGTAAAGTGTGCTTCAAACAATTTTGAGGGCAAAACGAGAATATACATTTGAAAGAGCATCTAAAAAATAATTGATTTTTGAATTTTAATCAAAATCGTTAGAGCGAATTTTGAGAAAATCGAAAAAAACTGAAAAAGTACATCAGTAAAGTACTAGTACTCTTTGGCCGATTTTGATTAAAAGCTTATTTTTCCGGTCCCGGGGGGTGTTTAACTTATATATAAAATTTCAGCCTCATAGCTCAATTCCTTCATGCTTAAAATTGAACACAGACACACACACACCCACCCACCCACAGACAGACAGACCATGTCGCGAAAACCACTTTTTTGGATTCAGGGGTCCTCAAAACGTGAAGATCCATCAAAATCTCGACATCGAATTTTTGACATGAATCCAATACTTTCTCTCTATATATATATTACATACTAGACGCAAAGGCCCGCCTTCGGCGGGGCTTTCCGTCTAGCCGGGGGCTGCGCCCCTGGACCCCCTTGCTCGCCTACTTATATACATACCGATACATACAAACATTTTCCCTTTTCATTTTTATATATAGAGATTATTTTAACGGTTAATTATTTATGAACTTAAGATTTTTTGTGAATCATATCCTTTCCGGGACTCTCCCGGAACACAGACAAAAAATTAACCCCGATATTTTATTACAATTCAAAATGTAAATAAATAAAAAAAATCGTAAACATGGGTAAATATTTATATTTTGTTACCATGGCAACTCTTTCTTCTAATTTTTATTTTTTTCTTATTTTAATGGTTAATTATTCATTAACTTATTGTTATTTGTGAAACAAAACCTGTCCGGGACTCTCACAAACATACACAGAAAATTTCATCATAATTGGTTCAGTCGTTTAGGAGGAGTTCAGTCACATACACACGTACAGAAGAATTATATATATAAAGAAGATATATAGAGCAAGAGCCAGCGACGGCCAGACCTTCGTTATTTTATAAAAGCTGAAAGTTTTTCTATGTATGTCCCCAATAGAGGTAAGAATAATCCCCAACTATGAAACTTGGGTCGTGGTGGTTTTGGCAGATAACAGATAGTAACGGTGTAGAAATTTGTATCTCAAATTCGTTATAGTATAAAGCTCAGTTTTTATATATTTTATTCCCAATAATGTTAGAAGTCGAGTTGTCCATTGCCAGACACTTAGTACAGTTCCATCCCCTTGCCAGACACCCTTAAACTACAAGAAATTGTAATTATACTTTCGTTATAGTATAAAAGCTGAATTTTATATATGTTATTTGAGGAACTATTAAATGATGTTTCCTCAGTAGCCAGACAGTTTAGATGGTTCTTTCATCTTGCCAGACACATTGTGTGGAGAAGTGTTTTTTGGATTTATCATCAAAATTCATTATATAGCATTTATTAAGGACTAAAAAATAAAATTTCAAAAACTTACTAAGTAAAATTTTCACGTCAATAAATCATTAAATTAAAAATCTGTATCACCTTCTTGAAGTAGAAGCATTATAGATCGTAGTTTTTTCTTTTGTTTATTACAAAAGATACAAACGATCTGATAGTCATTAATATATTAATGTGATAGTATACTATCATCACTTTCGGTCGGAATCTTTACGTCCTGAGTTTCATCACTAACATTCGGTTCAAAGATGTCAGATTTTTTTTGAAAAGTCGTAGATTGTAGTACTATAAAGATAAGTGAAAAGGAGAAGAAGAAGAAAATTCGCAGCTAGTTGTGTTTCATTATTTTTATTCCCATTATGTTGACGTTTCGATCCCGGTTGGGATCATCCTCAGAACTAATGTGCACAAGAGACAGATTAGTATCGGGAACATGTACAGATTAGAATATATGCTTATACTCTAAGTTGAAAAAATTTATAACTGTTCATGTTTTTTCCCGATACTAATCTATTTGTCTCTTGTTGTGCACATTAGTTCTGAGGATGATCCCAACCGGGATCGAAACGTCAACATAATGGGAATAAAAATAATGAAACACATCTAGCTGCGAATTTTCTTCTTCTTCTCCTTTTCACTTATCTTTATTGAACTACCAGCTATAAGGCCTACGTATCTATATGATCTATTCATTTAGAATTTAATTGGGTATAGGAGATTTTGCAGCCAAGGAATTAAATAAAAAACTTTATTTAATTGTTAATCGTCGACGTTTCGGTCGTAAACTACGACCTTCCTCAAGACGATTAATTAATCTGAGGAAGGTCGTGATTTGTGACAGAAATGTCGACGATTAACAAATAAATAAGTTTTTTATTTAATTCCTTGGCTGCAAGTCTTCTATACCCAATTCTAAGTCTATAGCGATTTCTCAACTCTAGTTTTCAGAATTTAAAGTTGATTGTGTTAAAGTTAAAGAACTTAAAGGTTCGACAGTAAAATATTTATTTTTTTTATTAGTCATGTTTATGCTTTATAGCATTCACAGTGATAACCATTGTCTGTATATTCATCAGGCAAAATAATGTTTTTATATTTTAGGTTATGTTTTTTTCTGATTTTCAAAACAGTTTGACATTTTATTAATGTCTCCTCAGAAAATAATATTATTTTACCATCACTTTTTTTACAAACCAAACATCCCCCATGATAACACTTTACTACTAGATCACATTTAATTCATAAACTGCACAAATTAATAACGTTTGCTTTACGTGTAATCAAGAGTCGCGGGAGCGACTCGTCGCCGAGCATGTGAAAAGCAAAAGAAAGCAAAGAAACTCTTAATACTACCATTTAGTTGATATTGCAATAGATGTCAATGGCCCATTGCATTTAGATGGACGAGTCGTCCCTAGACTATATTATCAAGAATGATTTTAAATCCTTAATAAAAGATAGGGACGTGAAAAAATTTTTTTGAGAAACTTTTCTCTTTCTGGGCGAATATCTCAAAAAGTTTTTAAGATATCGGACCCAAATTTTTTTTATATTAAACTAGAATAAATAAGGATTATTTTGAGCACGAATTCAAAAAAAAATTCCAGTCCCAAACAGAATGGCAGAGGCTCAAAGTTGAGATTTTGCCGATTTCGGAAGGTCAAAAGTTAGTCTCTTATTTTTCCTTTTTTTTTCATTCTTTTCTTCAATTTTCAAATTTTTAGACAAAGCTACAGGTTTCCCTGCTGGACCGATTTGGATGAAATTTAAAATACAAATAGATACTATCAAAAACCCGATACCTTTGATATAAAATTTCATTTTGGATCAAAAGTGACTTTTTGAGAGGTATTCAAAATTTCAAATTTGTCCTATCTTTAACATGGCGAAAAGACAATTCTAACTATTTTGCTCCCTGATGACGTCATCTAGGAACATATATATTATTATTAGTAATTTTCATCCCTAATGGAACAAAAATTTTTTAGGATAGATCCATTCAGATAAAAATAGATTAACGTGATAAGAGGGAGTGCTACCAACATAACAAAAATAAAAAAGCTAAAATTTTATAAAATTTGGTGAAATCCTATGTTTATCGTTTCGAATGAATACCAAACGAAATATTTACAATCTACCAATATAACAAAAATAAAAAACCTAAAATTTTATAAAATTTGGTGAAATCCTATGTTTATCGCTTCGAATGGATACCAAACGATGTATTTACATTCTACCAACATAACAAAAATAAAAAACCTAAAATTTTATAAAATTTGGGGAATTCCTATGTTTATCGTTTCGAATGAATACCAAACGAAGTATTTACAATCTACCAACATAACAAAAATAAAAAACCTAAAATTTTATAAAATTTGGTAAAATCCTATGTTTATCGTTTCGAATGGATACCAAACGATGTATTTACATTCTACCAACATAACAAAAATAAAAAACCTAAAATTTTATAAAATTTGGGGAATTCCTATGTTTATCGTTTCGAATGAATACCAAACGAAGTATTTACAATCTACCAACATAACAAAAATAAAAAACCTAAAATTTTATAAAATTTGGTAAAATCCTATGTTTATCGTTTCGAATGGATACCAAACGATGTATTTACATTCTACCAACATAACAAAAATAAAAAACCTAAAATTTTATAAAATTTGGTAAAATCCTATGTTTATCGTTTCGAATGGATACCAAACGATGTATTTACATTCTACCAACATAACAAAAATAAAAAACCTAAAATTTTATAAAATTTGGTAAAATCCTATGTTTATCGTTTCGAATGGATACCAAACGATGTATTTACATTCTACCAACATAACAAAAATAAAAAACCTTAAATTTTATAAAATTTGGTGAAATCCTATGTTTATCGTTTCGAATGGATACCAAACGATGTATTTATTTTTTACTGTTTGGAATGCATATTAAAAGATCTATTCATGGGATAACTTAATATTTAATAAACAAAAATTAATAAATAATATTTTCATGTAATATTTCACAAAAAGAAGTGAAATCTCAGCCAAAAACATCGGAGATGCAAAAAGGGGCGCCTCGCATTATTTTTGCCTAGCGTCGAGGTGAAATCAAAAAAATGCGCCTCGCTTTTCTGATTTATATAAAAGCGAGGATATATGAAACAAATAAAATTCTGTAGGGGTTTTATTTAAGTGAAAATATTTCCTCGCTTTTATATAAATCAGAAAAGCGAGGCGCATTTTTTTGATTTCACCTCGACGCTAGGCAAAAATAATGCGAGGCGCCCTTTTTGCATCTCCGATGTTTTTGGCTGAGATAAATATTTCAAAACACTATGTGGAGTAAACAACAGATCCATATGGGGTAAATAAAAGATCGCAATAGACCGAAAGGACTGTTTCACTCGCTCCCCTCTTACATATATTAATATTCCTCGCGCTCGTACCTACGGCAGACTTTAATGTGTCTGGCAAGATGAAAGAACCATCTAAACTGTCTGGCTACTGAGGAAACATCATTTAATAGTTCCTCAAATAACATATATAAAATTCAGCTTTTATACTATAACGAAAGTATAATTACAATTTCTTGTAGTTTAAGGGTGTCTGGCAAGGGGATGGAACTGTACTAAGTGTCTGGCAATGGACAACTCGACTTCTAACATTATTGGGAATAAAATATATAAAAACTGAGCTTTATACTATAACGAATTTGAGATACAAATTTCTACACCGTTACTATCTGTTATCTGCCAAAACCACCACGACCCAAGTTTCATAGTTGGGGATTATTCTTACCTCTATTGGGGACATACATAGAAAAACTTTCAGCTTTTATAAAATAACGAAGGTCTGGCCGTCGCTGGCTCTTGGGCTAATACATAGGTATGAGAAAGTAAAAATGAGGCACTCGCGGGAGTGGTTCTATATATAAAATTAATTTGATTAAATTCACACCACTTAATTTTTGCAAATTTGCGAGATGATTTGTGTTTATGATTTCGCCCCTGGACACGAACCCGGTCCTCCACGGAGGACTCTTTATCCTAGATCCCGCCCACCCCTCTAATACGCCACCAGATAACTTTTATTTACTTCAGGGCCGGAACTAGGAGATTTTTTAGGGGGTCAAAATTTAATTTGCCGCCCCTTCTTAAAATTTTCTATACAAAATTCATATCATTTTACCTTTTTTTTTAGTAAATCTTTCTTAAATTGCCGCCCCCCTGATATCTGCCGCCCGGGGCACTAGATCCGGCCCAGATTTACTTGACAACCATTTTTGTTACTTTGTTAATTATGAGACATTAATTAGAGAGAGTTCACTAAATGATTTCATCAGTCATTCAGAAATTTCCTTGCATTAACGTCTCCCGGCATTACAATGAATTTGTGTTCATTTGTTTTGTATAATTAGATTAAAGTAGTTGAACTTGGAAGGTAGGCACGTAGCAAATGACTGTTTTTAATTTTTTTGAAAGACCATATGTCGTAAAGGAGCAAATAATCGAAGAATAGATAGGACATTTCTCCTGTCATGTGTGCATTCAACTTTAATGAGTCAGTTGGGTTGCCTACATTCAAACAAATAAAAACCAAACCGTAGCATATTTTTTTTTTTTTGAACAGGATTGGAATGGGAAAGCAGAAATAAAAACACTTTTTTAATATAAATAAATACAAAATTTCATAAGAATCGGAAAATTTTTTAAAAAATTTAAAACCCCCTTTAGAATCGAAATTAACATGCAAATCCCCATATGGGGATTTAACATTGGCTCTAAGGAACGAAAGCTGGAAAATGAATTTGAATTATCTGAAATTCTACATCAGTAAAGTGTACTTCAAACAATTTTCACAAAAATTTTTACATATACTAGTTTCTTGATGGCTGGATATTATGATATGAGGATGTGGCATAAGAGGCAGCCAAGGCGAAAAATAAAATAAAATTTTTTTTATTTTTTGTCGACGTTTCGAGTGCCGATCGCACTCTTCATCGGGACAAAAATGATGTCAAGTTGTCATGTTAGTTGCCATGGCAGTCTTTTTTATCAATTTATATTCTCTTGAAAACTCTCTTTACTGTTCCGAGGTCGAATGATGAAGAGTGCGCGATCGGCACTCGAAACGTCGACAAAAAAAAAAAAAAATTTTATTTTATTTTTCGCTTTTGCTGCCCTTATGCCACATCCTCATTTACATATACTTTTTAAAGGCGATCTAAAAAATAATTGATTTATGAATTTAAACAAAATCGTTGGAGCCAATTTTGAGAAAATCGAAAAAAACTGAAAAAGTACATCAGTAAACTACTAGTACTCTTTGGCCAATATCGTTCAAAAGCATCGTGTCACGTGCCGGGGGGGGGGGGTGCTATTTTCGTTCTTGAGATATTTTGTTCACAGACAGACAGACCATGTCGCGAAAATCACTTTTTTGGACTTATTATTATTATTATTTATTGTTTGGCAATTTCGCCTTACAAAGAACATGGAGTATGTTTTTACATAAATATATACAAAAAGATATAGGATATTGCAATTTTTTTTTTTTCTGTTTCTCTTCCTATTTTTCTCTTAGTTCTTCAATTCTTTCTTCCTCTCTTTACTCGTTCAGGATAAACGCCCTCATCTTCAGAGCCGATGTTGTATAAAAATGTAGTGCGTTAAGATCAAATATATTCTCAATCCTCAGGATCTCCAGTACTGAGGTCTTCCCCTTCAAATGGTAGGCCCTAAGATGGTGGTAAATAGGGCAGTTACGTAGGAAATGCTCTAGGTTTTCTGCTTCTTGTAGATTGCATATCGAGCACTCGCTTTCGGCGTCGAATACGTGTTTCGTTCCTTGTATGTAAAGGTTGATTTTTTTTGTATTAGCCAGGCGGAAGTTGGGCAGTTGTCCGTAGTTTCTCGATGTTGGTTCTAATGTATAGATAATCTTCCGCGTCTCCTTTATTCTGGTAGATGCGTTTGAAGAGGGGATTGCACTTCGAATGGATCATCCCTTCCAGGTCTTTATCGATGGTTAGTCTTTTTTGTTCGGATGATACTTCCTCGATGTTATTTTTTTTTGATATTCGCATTATTCAGGATGAATGACAGAGAAAGAAGGAAAGAATAAAAATGAAAAAAAAAAAAAAAAAATACTTTTTTGGACTTATGGGACCTCAAAATCTCGACATCGAATTTTTGACATGAATCCAATACTTTCGCTCTCTATATATTAACATATATACATAGGTAAGAGAAAGTAAAAAGTGGATAATATTGCTGGAGGATTCGAGTTTCGAAGGATAGCTGCTGCCACTAAAACCCTCTTACGAATGCTTTCAAGGTTATTACTGTTATTTATTAAAATAATATTTCAAAATGCATATAAACATGATCTCACGAAAAAGGTTGATTAAAAAAAAATAAATAAGAGAACGTTTTGTAAAAATAAAATAAAAATTCTTTATCACCAAAACATGTTTTTTTTAATCTTTAAGTATTTTCTAATTTAGCCCTCTCGGCTTCAGAGACCATTTAGGGGTTTATATTTTATTTGAATTGTATCGATGAGGGTTGGCTCCACTGCCATTCTTTTGTTTACATAAATTATATAAAAAAACCAAATAGATTATGGAGTTTACATAATAATATAAAATTACCTAATGCCAAGAACAATACTAAAACAATACAATAAGAAACCCTGAAATAAAATAAAACATAATTAATACATTGCTAGAAAATAAATTCAAAATTTTTTATCCGTCACGGACGTTTCTGTGTCTATTGCTTTTTTACTGACTTTTACCTAGGCTGGAGGGTTTTGGAAACGAGGCATTAAGGATATCATAGCCAGAGAAGGGACGTTATAAATTAATTTAATTTAAGAAAAAACACTTCATCGAATAAATATTAAAATTTAACAAGACATGGGAGTGTTTTTATTGATGAGGCCAAACATCCCATGGCCCCCGGGAATCGAACCCAGGATCTCCGCCTTTCCGGGGCATAGGCGTGCTATCCATTGCACCAGGCCACCGGACCCTCGACCTGCACCAATAAAACTCTCTCTCGAAAAATATTTAGCTAAATATTAAAAGTTTTACTAAACCTTGTGATGCTGAATATTCATTGATTAATTGTTCCAATAATTTTTCCATCGTCGCCAATAATATGTCCTAGCAATTAAAAAAGCCTCTAAAGAAAGGATAACAACATTTATTTAAGTCAATAATACCCAATAATAGGAAAAAAACCAACAATGTTCATGACGTCATATCCCAATCCAGGTGGCGCAGACATCGCCCCACATCCAAATGGCGTAGATATATAACCTGATTCAGGGTTGATTTTTTTTTTGCCAAAGAGCTTATTCATAACATTCTTTAGTACTCCCCAGTTCTAAGTTCTTTTTATATATAGTCTATATATTCCTAGTGAACCAAGTTTCAGTTTTTGATTTTTATCAACTGAATCTATTATCTCAATTATGTTATGTCACGCCTGCGGCGGACCCTCTCCTTTTAATTATTTTTTTTTTAACACACTTTTTTCTCATTCACATTCACACAGTTTTTTCGGCGACTTAGGCCATATAAGACAATGATGATAACCGTTGATTAATTAATATATATTTGGGGTCCAGGCATTCTTATTTAAGCCATTTGGTATCCAAATGGTTTAAATAAAATCTTCGTACTGTCTGGGATCCGAACCCGCGACCTTTGGTATACAAGGCAGTCGCGCTACCAACTACGCCAAGCCCAAGGACCCCTTTTAATTATGAAAAGAAAATTATTATTATTAATCCAGAGCCTGCTTGAGGATTTGTTTACATTCATAGAATAATTAAATTCAAAGAATAAATATTTCTCTATACATTTCTTATGGAATTAATAATTCAAAAAATTTATAGGAATTTCGGGATGAAAATATTTCCCCTGTAATCACTACAAGATTCTCTTTAAGCATATAAAATTTCGGTAAGTTGCCCAAATAGAGCGTGAATAGACGTTGTTATATTTAGTGCGCGATAGATCCTTAGATTTCTGGTATAGAATATTTATTAAAAGTGCATTGCATATAGAGTAAGTAGAACGCAATCAGAGAATGACAAACGAATAAAATTTTGCTGATATTCTAAGATAATAATGCCAACCAAGCAAGGATGACGAATAGCAATGGTTGGTTGGCTGACTTGTGATGGTGGATCCAAAAGGATGAATTAGTCACTGAAAATTAAAAAGAAATAAAGAAAGGAAGGAACTTGCCGTGACTGACGTAGTCCGAAACCAGATTACGCTAGGAAAACAGCTGACTGACATCCTTTGTTTTCTCTCTCTCACTTCATATCTCATCTCATTTAAATACCAATTAACGATTCTCGTAAAAAAAGTATTTTTATTTGGTGTGTCAAATATTTTTCATAACGGTTAATTTGTCCAAACTATTATAAACGTTCGTTAAACCTGACCTGATACAGTTTCAGTTGTAACTTGTCTAAATTCTTCAGTCA
This sequence comes from Euborellia annulipes, assembly GCA_023213315.1. Lineage (NCBI taxonomy): Eukaryota > Metazoa > Arthropoda > Insecta > Dermaptera > Anisolabididae > Euborellia > Euborellia annulipes. The sequence continues at coordinate 7,692 of JAKCPI010001789.1, read as the reverse complement.
GATCTGACAGGTTGTGGTCACTCTGAGAAGTAATAATACTGAGATGGGTTCCCGTTTCCTTCCTCAGAAAGAGACATCTCAAATAGAATTGGATAATTTTTTGCCATGAGTTGTCTCCAAGCTTTTATCCCCTCGGCTAATTGCCTCCTCTAAGCTTATGGAAGCGAACAATAAAAAAATCACATTTTAAAGACGCTGCTGTAACAATAATATTCACTCAAAGACAAATTTTCATTAAATTTCTTTTTTATCTAAATTTTTCCGTTTTCACCTGAGCCCTAAGGACCACGGGCCCTTTCAAAAATAAATATTTGGGGGGCCAATGCCGGCTCAGGGCCTGGGGCGAACCCCCCTTCGGTAGTTTCACTTTTTGCAAACACCAAGGGCGGATACAAGGGGGGGGGGGTAAAGGGGGTAATTATCTCCCCCCCCCCCGAGATTTGAAAAAAATGGGAAAAATTTTAGATACCTCAAACGGCACATGAAAAAATTTTTGTTCCGCGAAAAACAAAATTTTTCGTAGAAAAACTTGAGAACAGCGCCCCCCCCCCCCGAAAAAAATTTCTATATACGCCCCTGGTGCTGTGCGACGAGTCACACCAGATTACCCCCCGAGAAACACCTCTGGATCCGCCCTTGGCAAACACTGATAACTTCGTTAAGATACAGTTTTTTAGCCCTGCCCAAGGCCCGGGGTTCGCGGGAATGTATGTTACGCCACTGTTGGACACCCACTGTATGGTGAAGTCTATAAATTGAATCAAATTCAAAGAGGACCATCTAAATTTAGATTATATGAAAACTTTTAAATAAATACAGTAAGTATATCCGCCATTTTTTTCCAAATAAATGAATAGCTATGATTTAAATACACTGTTAAAAATTTTCGAGCCAGATTCATACACATGTATAGGAAGTCTGTTACACAAACTGTTTATGAATATTCATTTTGGGTATATGAGAAAGGTCATATACCAAAAATGAATTTTCACAAACCCAGATATGAAATTTTTCATATTCGGGTATATGAAAAAATTCATTTTCGGGTATGTGAATAAATTCATTTTTGGTATATGAAATTTAAATTACGGGTATATGAATAAATTCATTTTTGGTATATGAAATTTAAATTACGGGTTTATGAGAAATAATATACTTTTTTGTGAAAAATGAAAGTAGGAGAACTTTTAATTATAGACCACATATTTGTATTAAATATTTATTAAAAATATATAAATACTGTACAAATATATATATTTTTAATAAATATTTAATACAAATATGTGGTCTATAATTAAAAATTCTCCTAATAATAATATTTCAAACCACAAAAGCTTTAATAAACAAAAATTAAAGTCCTTACGAGTTTATACTTTTGAGGGGAAGTGAATGGTCTAGGTGAAATAATAGTTTTTTTTATTTGTTTTATTTTTTCTTTATTAAAAAAAAAATTATATTATATTAAAATATACAATTTTACTAAATAATAAAACAAATTAAAGTATTAAAATAATAAATTTGTATCAAAAAATAAATTTTTATACATTTCCAAGTAAATTGAACACAAATACAAATCATTTTAATAATTTAATACAAAAAATATGTCGATTTTCATCTTCTTTGAGAAGAAATAAAGAGTTACATTTCATTTGCAGTATGATTGGAGTTTATTTCTTTGGTTGGAGACTAACCTCACCTGAAAAATGACAAACAATAATTAATTTGAAATTGAGAAAAAAAAAAATTCAATGAAAAAATTCAAATTCAATACTTACGATTTTGTTAGTAAAATGTTCTTATTTCAATATATTGATTAAATATTTATATTTCATTTTAAATAATAATACACGTTCAATTATCAATGCGTTAAATCAGCTACTTCAAAAACAGAATTTGGTGCCAACCTGGTGCCAACCTAACCAATTTCTTGTATATTTTAAAATTAATTATTTTGGTGAAATTGTTAATTTTAATTTTAATTTCTATAGCTATTTAGTTGAATTACTTTATAAAAATTATTTAATTAGTATGACTTCATAAATATTTAAATAGTTTAGAGCGCGAATTTCAAACCAGAATTTAATCAATATAGATTTTGGAAATGAATTTTAAAAGAATAATTTCAAGTTTCCTTAAAATAATTATAAAATAATATTAATAAAAATTCCTTGAGGTAGTCGAGTTATTTGAGAACGTTTAGACCAGTGATTCTCAACTTGTCGCGGTACACTTTTAACGATTTCAAAATTTGGCGGCACACAAAGAAAAAGATAAGTTTAAATGTTGGTAATTTGTTCATAAACTTTTATATTAATTTTAATTCACATTCTGGGTGTATTAAAATTAAACTACGAAAGCATGTGAAAAAAGAAGGAAAATTCATATTTTTTTTAAAGCGATACTTATTCATATACTTGTATATTAATTTTAACTCATATCCTAGGTCTATTAAAATTAAACCACCAAAGTTTATGAGATATGAATGAAAATTCATATTTTTTTTTACAGTGTAGTATTTGTAATAACAGAAAAACAATTATAATTTTTTTTCTCCTTGTTTTAATATTCATAATGTGTACTTTATAGTAGTGTGCATAGTATCATACACAAGGACATTGTTGGGAATAGCATATTAAGAAGAGATGTTTTATTTCCTGGGAACGTTAGCTACAAATTGAATAAATAAATAGGGCCTATTATTACACATAAATAAATTATTTTCTGGATCTGGCCTCTTCTTCTTTGGAACAATTTTTATATGTCATTTTCGTCATTGGAGGGCATTTAGTCGCTAATTCAATTGAAATAAACATTTTTCCACGGGTACCCCGAGACAAATATCCAACCACTGTGCTCCGACCGTAAAATCTTTTGTTTCTCCCCTTTGAGTTTATTTTATTGATTATTAAATTATTTAGGGGAACGGAAATTGTGTACGTACATTCAGGTTTATTCTCTAAAAACAGACGTTAAAATTTAAAAATCAACAAATGGGTGTTAAAAAGTAATGTAAAAACAATCGGCGTTAAAAAAATGCTATTCTCTAAACAAAGTTTTAACAGCGACGTTAACATGTTGCTTTTATTTCAAAGCTATCAAAATCATAACCTTAATTTTTAGGTTAATGACGCCATTTTTATTTTAAACACGACGTTAAAATATTAAAGGCACCCCCTAGACATGGCATTAATTTTTAACACTATTTACTAAATGTTAACGCTTTGGCTTTAAATTTTTGTTTAGAGAATAGCTATTTTAGACAACGAAGTGATTTTGAATTGCATTTTTTTTAACGCTGATTGTTTTTACATTAATTTTTAACACCTATTTGTTTTAAATATTAACGTCTGATTTTAGAGAATAAACCAGATTGAATGCTAAAATAAGGCATGTGATTAATTATTAAATAAAAAATGCTTGTTTGTGGTTTATTTGTATTAAATACAACGTTTCGGTCTTCTTCAAGTACTAATTGAGGCGTGTGCTTAAACCGGCTCAATTCATTTTTGAAAATTTTTTAACTACATCAAATTTTGGTTTAGGCCTAATTTTCATCCCATAATACTAAAGGTATTAAAATCTAAAACCCGGATCTCTTCAATATTTATATGGAAAGAAGCTAATAGATTGGAACGAAAAGCATAACAAATAGGAACTTTAGAAACTATCACTTTAGAAGAGTTATTCTACCAATTTGATCCATAACGATTTGCAGGCTGATGGAGTGGATCCTGAACAAGCGAAAAATGGGAAAAAGAATCGAGCCGGATTTGCAACTACACGCCTCAATTCAATTATAATCACAATTCATCTTCCATTCTGAATTGAATTCATCGACCATCCTTTGAAGTGTGGCACCATATCTGACATTAATAAAAATAAAAACCAATTTTTTTTTATAAAAAACCATTTGGTATCCAAATGGCTTAAATAAAATCATCGGACTGCCTGGGATCCGAACCTGCGACTTTTGGTATACGAGGTTAACACGCTAACCCCTACCCCAAGCCCGAAGACAAATAAAAACTAATTGTTTATTTTTCAACTTTTACTACTCAGCTCTCCATTTCACATTAATAAATAAGCTAAAATGGCATAAATTCATTACGCGAGCCTGAACAAAGAGCCTACGGTCTGACATTTGAGTTGCTTTTAGAGAGAAAGAGACCTCCCTTCTTGACTTTCGCTTATCTTAGAGCGCTTTATTCTATAAATTCTTCAAAAGAAAAAAAAAAACATTTCAAGAAAACAAAACCACAAAATTTCTGATAAGAAAATATTTAATGTTAGAGATGCCTACATCCTGCCTTCTCAGATAATAATAATAATAAGAATACCCGCTTATCAAATTATTAAAATTCCTTAATTTAAAGTTCCTCGTTCTTTTGTTATGCAAAAGAGAAGGAGAGACAACACCCACGAATCGAACTTATTTCAATACTAGCTGGCAAAACATTTCCTTTTTCAGTTGCTACCACACATTAGTCCTGAAGAAGTAAGCGTTTTGCTTGCAAGAATTCCAATATAGGGTATCATAGCACCTTAGTTTTTAACTTGACCACTTGCATTTCGTAAGTAAAAAAAAAGTAAAAATCTGGTGTGATGGTCGCACAGCGCACAACTTTCTCTTACGTTTGGTACAGTGGCGTCATTTCTGGGGGGGGGGATTTGCCCCAAAAATTAAATGAAATATCTTTTGGCCAAATTTGAATACCTATTTGTAAGGAAATTTTAAGAAAAAAAAAAAAGTTTGCCCCTTCCAAGAAAAAGTTGAAATGACGCCACTGCTTTGATAAGAGAAAGTTGTGTTCTGAGCTTGTCACACCAGATTTTTTTGTGTCGAGATATATTTAGTTCCGCCATTGTATTAGTGATTAGAATTCAAGATATAACATTTATTAACATGGGAGAATATTTATATTTTACTAGACGCAAAGCCCCGCCTTCGGCGGGGCTTTACGCCTAGCAGGGGGCTGCGCCCCCTGGACCCTCCTTGCTCGCCTTCATTGAAAATTGTGGATTTCTATAAAACATACATATATAGGTACATACCGGTACATACAAACATTTTTCCCAATTCATTTTTATAATATATAGAGTTTATTTTAACGGTTAATTATTCATGAACTGAAGATTTTTTGTGAATCATATACTTTCCGGGACTCTCCCGGTACACAGACAAAAAATTTACGCCGATATTTTAGAATTCAAAATGTAAATAAATAAAAAAAATCGTAAACATGGGTAAATATTTATATTTTGTTACCATGGCAACCCTTTCTCCTAATTTTTATTTTTTTTCTTATTTTAACGGTTAATTACTCATTAACTTATTGTTATTTGTGAAACAAAAACATGTCCGGGATTCTCACAAACATACACAGAAAATTTCATCATAATTGGTTCAGTCGTTTAGGAGGAGTTCAGTCACATACACACGTACAGAAGAATTTTATATATAAAGATTACCATTTCCCCTACCTTTTTCCTTTGAAGTATTGTAGTTTATTTATTTTATTTTAAAATTAATTTTAACACACCTTTGAGTTCAATATATTCATTAAAATAATATCTGAAAAAATATAAAAATATTGCAATATATAAATCTTGAACAAATAACATCGTCATAGATTTAAAACATTTATCAGAATATATTATGGTAAATAGGCCTATACAAAAAGTAAAATATATTTGAAATTATATTAAAATTAAAAATATAAGATTAAAACTAATTATTCAGATTATTCTGACAAATACATTAAATTTACAACGTCAACCATTTGACACTTTTAATAGTTTGTGAAGTCAACAATGCGATTGAGAATAGTGAAGATAGGAAAGTCAAACAATCTTAAATATTCGCCTAATTTAATAGTTGTCATGAATATAGGTTATATATTGTTTGTTCTTTGGGAGGAATATCCATCTCTCGAAACCAGACCGTCAAAATCAACCAATTTATATAAAATAAATTCTAACACCAAATACACCCTGAAAACAAGAAATTATACTGTTATTTAATTCTTTAATTTTGCATCGTTTAAAAGTTGAATAACCAACCAAATGACTCCCACGAGTGCGGCTTAATCTAAGTGTTATGTAAAAAGAGAGAGAAGTCGTTCACTCTGCATGCTTGGCTTGGTAAACAAAACACAAAAAATCCTGATCCATTTAGGTCTAATACCCCAGAGAACCGGATTCGGTGCTGCTGATTCATCTTCATTTTAAGAGAGAGAGAGAGTGTATTGTATTTGAAAGGTCGCGAGACCAAGGAGAAATCTTTTCCTCCCGTTTAATCATCTCTCATTTCCTCCTTCCGGAACGAATTCATTCACAGACTACTTACTTACTATAAGTATTTGATAATCATTTCTTTTCTTTCTTCTTATGTTATCAGACTTTTTAAATATTCTTGGGTTTTACAAAGTATAAAATTTTCGAATTGAATTAATTAAGTGACTATAACATCATGAGAGACAGCTAAACTTAAAAATGTTGTGATTCTTTTAATTTTCAATATGAATGAAGCGCCCAGCCAGGGGCCTCCAGAAGGCTCCCCCGCCCCAAGAAAATTTGAATTAATGGGTCGTTTTGATAACTTACCTACCCCAACATTAGAATAGCCTTCCTATGGGGAAATACATGGTGTTTGTCCTTCAGCATTAAAATAGCTGAAGGACAAACACCATGTATTTCCCCATAGGGAGACTACTTTAATGTTGGGGTAGGTAAGTTATCAAAACGACCTATATGGGGCCTTTCAGGCCCCCCGGACGATGTACTATAAATATTTGAATGTGAAATTAGGAACAAATTGTACGACATGTAGGAAATTAAAAATCATACAATACGTCCTTGCGGTACATTCATACTTATTAATTTGACATTTTATATTTCTTTTTTAGATAATTTTTATATTCAAAAATAAGATGAGATGTTTTTAAAATGCTTTAATCCAAATTTTGTTTTTTACTTTATTAACCATATAAAATTCTAGGATCAAATTAAATTAAAATTAAATAGTATAGTTTATTCTTCTTTTTCACCATTTTTATATAATAGAAACCAAAACAAATATCTCTTTTGAGTTTCTTGACGATTCATATAGTAATGGAGGATTGACAGAACAGACTCCACTTTTCGGGCCATATATATTCTAAAATTAATTTTCCATATGTTTAGTTCCTTATCTGAAACCAAAAAGAATAAAAGCAAACTGAATTTAATTATCTGATATTAATTAAATAAAGAAAATAATGAATATACTCACAAATGAAATTACAGTTGTAGGTTAGGTTACCATATTTAATTTTTTGAATTTCATTTTTCAATTATTTTATTAACATTTTGATTATATTATTCACTAAATAAAAAGAAAACAACAGCGTCAATGCTTTAAAAACACAAAAAATATGTAATATGAACTTTTAACCTTTTTTTTCTGGAGGGAGTTGGTTATATACAGTCATTTACAGCGACTTATTATAATAATTAATAATATCACATAATACGTATTGAAATCTAAAGGCATCCGAATTAAATTAATGCATTTTTATGCTTAGGTGGTTAGAAAATTTCATTTCAAAATTCCAACATGGATTTGGTATTCAATAACAGAAAGAATATCCCCCACCCCTCTACATCTCCCTTTGCCCTGACTGTACCACAAAATTACCGTTGAAAGTTTAATTC
>JAKCPI010001787.1:0-17271 GCA_023213315.1 Euborellia annulipes | reverse complement strand
GTAATTTTATTTAAGGTCTTTTGGGTATTGGAGGCTATTTATTTCATTAAATTGGCAGCTAATTCAAATGAAATAAATTTTTATCACATAGGACGGAATTTGAGCCACACCATTAGGGAAGGCAGAGCTTAATATAGGAAAAGATTTGCGAATTCACTTAGTCTAAATTTTCTTAAAAGTGGTTTTATAGAATAATTATAAATATATATGTTTTAATATGATTATTGATTAGTTTCGTTTTTTTTTTACAACAGATGACACATCTCTTTGCAAATCTGATCTTTCTTTTATTTCGTTTATATATATTTTTTTAAAAAGTCATGAATTAATTAATCATCTCTATTCCATTACAGAGGGGAAGAAAAATAACTTTTTTTGCCGGGATATTTGAAGCTATTCCTGAGTATTTAGTAGCGCTGATTCCAAAATGTCATCAGCTGTGCCCCATCAGATCGAGTTTTAGGAGCTAAAGTAGAGATAATTAAATTTTTATAGAATACTGTATATTCTATAAAGCAGCCCTTATTTTGAATTACTTGGATTTTTTTCATATGTATGTTACCCCCAATTTCACCCAAATCGGAAGTCAATTCCAGATGTGCCGCAAATGCCAATTAAAGTTAGAAAAATCAAATTTTTTAAGTTTTTTTTTTTACTTTGGACACCCCTAATACAATTTTTCTGATCCCTGAATGCAAACGACATATTTTTACGATATTCTAGTAGTCTCCTTACTTTTCCAAAAAATCAATTACCCAGAGTAAAAATGATTAAAAATGATCGAGGGTTACCACGCGCCCGCAGTAGGTCTGCTTAGTAACTTTGAGGGACACACAGGGACAGCCCTGGTACAGGCGTGTGTATCCCTGTGTTCCTCAAGGTTCACTATGCTTGCGGGCGTGTATATCCCTCGATCATTTAAAATCATTTTTACTCCGGTTTTACGTGAATATCTATTAAGTAATTACGAAATGATGAACAAAATAATTAAATACATCTAAATAGTTATAAGTTTATTCCTAGAGCTAGCTCTATTGTCGAAGAGAGTCAAAGCGCCTAAAATATAGGCAGCGAAAGTGTTTTTTTACCAGACTGATAACTGTTTTGTTTATAATTTCATTAATTATTATTAGATTTTCACTGATGGTTTTGGAAAGCTAAAGAACTATAGAATATAGTAGACATGTTTTTTTTGCATTTAGGGATCAAAAAAATGTATTAGGGATGTCCTAAGTAAAAAAAAAAAACTTGCAAAATTCGATTTTTCTAAACTTTTAGCGGTTTGCGTCACGTCTAAATGACCACCGATTGGGCTGAAACATAAAATTTATATGTATTATAACCATCTGCGTGTTTTTAAGGGGTGTCACCCTTAAAAAATCCAGGTAATTCAAAATAAGAGCCGCTTTAGAGCATATTTTCTATTAAAATTTAATTATCTCTATAGCTCTAAAACTAGACGTGATGGGACAAAACTGATGGATGGAATCTTTGGAATCAGCGCTACCCACATACCCAGCAATAGCTTCAATTACTCGGACAACGCTTGAGCAGTTGTATTTTTTTCAGGTGTTAAATTTTTCTAAAAAAAAACTATATGGGAAATTTCAGTTGCCTACCTTCCTGGTGCGAATTTATACTCCATATGGCGGATAGTTTTTTTAAATCAAAAATCTTAGGTGACTTTGTTTCGCTTTCAAGAAATTAATTAATTATCTTTCTTATCTAAAATCGTCCTATATTTTACTTTGACATTTAATCAGTTTTAAGAACTATAATTAAATTTAAAGATGTTTTTTTTTTTTTTTTAAATATAGTCACCGTGATGATAAGACTCAATTTCATCTGATATAAATATTAAATTCTGATAAGCGTTGTAATATAAAATCTTTCACTGGTGAGGAGGTGGCTTTACTTCCGATCCCTACACAAGTAAAAGTAAGTACCTCCATAGAATTAATTTAATCATTAGCTTAGTTTTCGTTGAGCAGCTGAATTTTTAAATTAATTAAATTTCATATGAAAGTCAATTAATAAAAATTATACTGGAATTAAACGTTTCTGACAGGTGTGATTTTCCCTCACTCTTAGAGGGTTCTCTAATCACCGAGAAAGCATCCTAGTGCTTAAACCTGTGGGTAGTTTTAATTTTTGGAGAAATTAAGAATCAATGAGAAATCAAAATTATTTATTTATACATCCTTAATAATAAAAACTTAAGAATTATTTTTATTAAAGATTTTTTTTTTTATTTTACAGATGAAGTCTCTCTTTATTTTGGTAGCTATTTTCGCTACTGCTTTGGGTAAGTAAATTGATATGAAAAGGGAAGTAATATTAAACCTATATTAAATTAATTTATATTTTAATTCACGTGTCTAAAAGAACTTTGGTTTAATTTTCAACTTTTTTTGAATCTTAAAATTAAAAAAAAAAAAAAATGGAATTTTGAAATGAATTTTAAATTAATTTTATTACAGGTGCCCCAAAGCCCATAAATCTCGACGATGACTTAAACGACTTTGTGGCTCTTCTACCTCTTGATGAGATCTTAAGTATCGTTATGGATTATCTTCGCAACGATGCTGAAGTTCAAGAAGTTGTCAACTTTATCCAAACTTCGGAAGAAGCCAAAAGTCTTGTCTATAAAGTCGAAGCTCTCGGTACTTTTATTGATTTCTTGAATTTCCTTGAGGAAACAGGATTGCATGCTTATGATGCCATAAACTCACTCCATTCATTCATGGGCCTCCCACCTTTGGCGCATTCTAGTGGAGATGCTGCTATTCGGAAGCATTCTATCCTTTCAGCAAAACCTAGCGTTCGTCGTGGAACTGGTATTAATGGCCTTATTGATGACATCATCGCCATTCTTCCACTTGAAGATTTACACAATCTTTTCCTCTACAAAGAAGCCAACAGTCCCGACTTTCAAGAAATGCTCCGAAGAGTTCGCAGTGATGAATTCCAAGGAATGGTTAAACATCTCTATGAAATTCCGGAATTCCTTGATGTTTTGGATCGATTGCGCCAAAAAGGAGTCGATGTTGATAGATACATTGAATTGATCAGACATATCTTTGGAGTCGATGGTTAATTTTACTTTTATATATTGTTATACATTTTTTTAATAAAATTAATATAAATATATTCTGGAATAATTAATTTATTTTTGATTTTAAAATACTATAATTCGTCCTTTCCTAAATTGATTAATATCGTAAGATCATTTCTTCCTTTGTTTAGAAATAAAATATAGAGAAAAAAAATCTGGTGTGACTGGCGCACAGCACACAACTTTCTCTTACCTTCGGTAATCGAAAGTTGTGTACTGTGCTTGTCACACCAGATTTTCTGTGTCGACATGTATTTAGTTCCCTGCAGTAAGGAATATTTGAATTCAGATGTAAAATTTATAAGTGTGGGAAAATATTTATATTTTGTTACCATGGCAACCATTTCTCCTATCTTTCCTATGAAGCACAAGAGTAAAGTGTGCTTCAAACAATTTTGAGGGCAAAACGAGAATATACATTTGAAAGAACATCCAAAAAATAATTGATTTTTGAATTTTAATCAAAATCGTTAGAGCGAATTTTGAGAAAATCGAAAAAAACTGAAAAAGTACATCAGTAAAGTAATAGTACTCTTTGGCCGATTTTGATTAAAAGCTTATTTTTCCGGTCCCGGGAGGTGTTTAACTTAAATATAAAATTTCAACCTCCTAGCTCAATTCCTTCATGCTTAAAATTGAACACACACAGACACACAGACACACAGACAGACAGACCATGTCGCGAAAACCACTTTTTTGGATACAGGGGACCTCAAAACGTAAAGATCCATCAAAATCTCGACATCGAATTTTTGACATGAATCCAATACTTTCTCTCTATATATATATTACATATATACATAGGTAAGAGAAAGTAAAAATTGGTTACCAAATGATAAATTAAATTTAAATAAATGTTCCTAGACCCCATTATATATCGTATTTTAAATATTATCGTCTAAAGCAGTGATTCTCAACCATTGTGCGGCAACACTTTTGTGTATCGCCAAATTCTTGAAGTGTGCCGCCAAATTTTAGAAATGTATATGGTATATGTTTTATTACTACTACTACTACTCACTCAGTCATTAGTGTCAACCCTGACACGTTGTGGTTACTCTGAGTAACTCTCATGGGAATGATACTGAGGTGGGTTCCCGTTTCCTTCCTCAGGAGGAGGCATCTCAAATAGAGTTGGATAATTTATTGCCTTGAGGTGGATTTGAACTCGAGTTGTATTCAACTCAGGATTATAAGCTTAACTGCTTTATCCCCTTGGCTAATGTTTTATTAACTTGTAATTAATCCCTTAGTAAAGGTACTGATGTTTTTGCAGTACATATTATTTTATTTTCTATTCTATTTATATTCTCTTCTATTTTCATTCAAGCCTAAAATTTTCATAATATACATGTATAATAATAGTATACTATTTACGAAACAATGTATATGATATATTACTGGACCCAACTCTGAACAAGATATTCAACAATGGTAAATTTTTATAAAACATGATTAACTTAAGTTAAGGCCCCGAGTTTGGCGTAGTAGGTAGAGCGCCTCCCTCCTATACCAAACGTCGCGGGTTCGGACCCAGGCAGTCCGATGATTTTATTTAAGCCATTTGGATACCAGATCGCTTAAATAGAAATGCCTGAACCCCAAATACATATATTAATTACAACGGTTATCGTCTAAAGTCTTAAATGGCCTTAGTTGCCGAAAAGACTGTGTGAATGTGTGTGTGAGTGTGAGTGTGAATGAGAAAAAGTGTGAATGTTAAAAAAAAAAAAAAAAACTTAAGTTAAAAAATCTGCTGTGACTGGCACACAGCACACAACTTTCTCTACCTCTGCTAATCGAAAGTTGTGTTTAACACACACAAGATTTTTTTGTGTCTACATGTATTTAGTTTCCGACAGTACGGTAGGCTATATTCGATTTTCAATATGTGAAAATATTTATATTTTGTTACCATGGAAACCATTTCTCCTATCTTTTCTATGGAGTACAAGAGTAAAGTGGTCTTCAGAAGATTTCCATGACAAAATGAGAATATACATTTTAAAGTGAATTTAAAAAATAATTGATTTTTGAATTTTAAAAAAATCGTTGGAGCGAATTTTGAGAAAATCGAAAAAAACTGAAAAAGTGCATCAGTAAAGTACTAGTACTCTTTGGGTGATTTTGATTAAGAGCTTCGTGTCAAGTCCCATGGGGGCTTTAGGCACCCCGCCTAAAGTAAATATAAAATTTCAACCTCCTTGCTCTTTTTGTTCTTAAGATATTTTGTTCACAGACACACAGACCATGTCGCGAAAATCACTTTTTTGGATTCAGGGGACCTCAAAACGTATATATCCGTCAAAATCTCGACATCGAAATTTTGACATGAATCCAATGCTTTCTCTCTCTATATATTAACATATATATAGAGGTACGAGAAAGTAAAAAAGAACTGTATTTTAGAATGGACTGAAGATAGTGCATAATAAATGCAGCGAAAAGTTTCCATCTGATTGGTAAAAGCATTCAGAGCATTTTTTTCTTGGCTGCCTCTGCCTCCATACATCCTTCTCTAAGTAATTTATATTGATTAGTTATTATACATCACTCATTACGTGACTAATCCAAAGACGCGAAGTCGATCCTTGTGACTAATCTATCAACAAATTATTTGTTATTTAAACCATATCTACTTATATATCCAATCACTTTCATCAAATTTATCTTGAAAATTATCGATACTATCTTGTAATCAGATAATATTGACACATTTTTCTTTAAGAAAATATAAAATAAATCGTGAGCAATCAAATAATAAAAAATGATCGATTAATTAAATAAGAAGCAATTAATTTTTAAACTTTTTCACTATATCTCTACATTTACAAGATAAAGGCTGTAAAGTAAATTTCCTTAATCGAGCTAGAAGTAAAATAAAGTTAATCAATTATTATTATTCGACTTTTTCACAGAAACCTAGATAAGATATCGTGTTTGTAGTTAATTAAAATGTTTAAATTTTCAAATCTCAATATTATTAATACCTTATATTGAAAAGGTACGTGGATGGCGATTGCTCAGGGGCCCGCATCTTGTGGGTACGTGGATGGCGACCACGAGCTACCCGAGCTGGGACTGGGTTCTTTACATGTCTGTTCCTTCCTTCTAAATTTTCAACAGGCGTCGGTCCGTGTGACGGGCCGGTTTGTTCTATTTCTTCCAAAAAACCCATTCCGCCGATCCCGCACTGCGGGAATAAAGAAGTCTAGGAAAGAAGAAAATTAATATATTGAAAAGAAAGATAGCTCGGTTGCCTATATTTTGGCTTAACTGAACTTTTTTAGTGCAATATTATTATTAATAGGAGAATTAAAGCATAATGTTTCAACTAGAGCCAACGATTACCAGTTTAAAATTAATTATTATTAATGTAATATAATAAATATTTAATAATATTTTGTTGAATTTTTTTTATTTTTTCCCTATATAGACATGTTTTTAGCTATGTCATATATTCCTCTATTCTAGTCTATTTTTTGTCAATGTTTTGAGTGCCGATCGCGCTCTTTATCAGGATAAAAATTGATGTCAAGTTGTCTGGTTAATTAAATTGGCATGCAAGGTAGCAACGTTTCTAACAATTTTTATTCTCTTGAAACATTCTCTTTATTGTTTGGAGATCGACCTCCAAACGTTGCTACACTGCCAAGTGTTAACCTGACAATTCGACATCAATTTTTTCTTCATAAAGACTTTTATTTTATTTTTTGCCTTGGCTGCCCATATACCACATGCTCATATTATTGTATAATAACCAGTCATCAAGAAACAAAAACTACATGAATGAGTTGTGTTTGTGGTAGGAGTCAATAACATTTGTTGAGATGAGGACAAATTAAGGTTGCCAGTTTTTTCTTGTTTGGTATTTTCTTCCTAGAGGGATTGATTTGAATATATATTTTTCATTTTATTCAAAATGTGTAATTTAGGGCAAGAGGAATCTCCTTTCTACTAAAATACCATATACTCACTATCACATGAGATCCAATAAAATTTAGACCGAAACATTAATGATATTCACAATTAGGCTTAAATGTAAAAATAGGTGGAAATAATTGGTCGAATTGCTATTCAACTTTTATTATAATTTATGTGTGTTATAAAATGACGATTTCACTTAAATATAGAGTAAACCCTCCTAGTGAATTATAGTCTTTCAAACTTATTTAAAAATTTAAAAATTTTAGTTTTAGTTTCTTTATATAGATAAATTGATTTTTTTAACAAGAACTAATTATCCATTGTATTATTAAAGGAAGTATGATAGAGTCTTTAAAATAAAATCATGGCCTTTGAAAATAAATTATTTGACCTTTAATAAAAATAGTAAGAGATCAATAAGGATTTTTAAATATATATTATTTAAAAGGTTTTTGTACCTTTTGTCTTATAACAAAGTGACAAGTGTCGGCTATTAATATTTAATATTTTTTTAAATACCCCAAAACAGCCCAGGCATGAAAACTTTTTTCTCTAAAGTTACTGAACCAGAATTTCAAGCAACTAAAAAAAAACTAATTTTAAAATAATCATCAGGAACAGGAGGATGTAGGTAACCAGCCAAGATTGAAAGACCAGCTTGTTGCTGATGTTTCGGGCCCATTTAATAAAAAAAATACAGTCCAGACCTACTACAATTCTCTTAAACAAACAAATGTCATCTAATGATATATGCAAATTTATATTATATTTTTGCATGAACCTGGTATCCACCTAAGCAACATTAACGATTTTCGTCCTGAGGATGGGAACGATGCGTTCCCGAAGCGTCGAAATTTAAATAAGATTTTTTTTACTTTTTCTTACTTTCTCTTACCTCATATATATGTTAATATGCTCTCGGGTCTTGGTGTAGGGGTTAGCGTGCTAACCTCGTATACCAAAAGTCGCGGGTTCGGACACCAGGCAGTCCGATGATTTTATTTAAGACATTTAGATACCAGATGGCTTAAATAGAAATGCCTGAACCCACAATATATAGTCTATATATATATATATATATATTAATTACAACGGTTATCGTCTAAAGTCTTCAATGGCCTAAGTTGCCAAAAAGACTGTGTGAATGTGTGGGTGAGTTTTTGTAAGTGTGAATTTTTGTCGCTTGAGATGGGAAGCGAACCCGGGACCCTAGACACAAGGGACTTGTACTTGATATATATAATTTATTACATTTAATTACGATATATATGGTAATTTAGTGAACTTTGTTTGATTAAAAAAATCAGCGCCTTCCTGATTCAGAATGAATGTCAAAATAAATATAAATAACGAACATAATGTTAGATCTTCGGCGTACAAAAAGTGCTCATTCACTGTATAGGCCTCCTCCGAAATCAAAACAGCATCGGAAAGGTAAACAAAACTTCTATTAAAAAAATAAGTTCATTAGTACAATTGAAATTGATACTTCATTTTTTGAAATAATTTGCCCATCCCTTGTTGTAACAGGGTGTCTCAGTAGGAAAGAAAATTTAATTCAAGTTACCAATCAAAGAAATTATACGCATCATTTTGATATTAAACAATCATGGAAGTAATTGACACATTGTGATTAGTCAGTCCATGGAGTAATTTTGTTGGGATTAAACTATGGTGAAGGTTCGTGTTATCACCCCAGAAGCAGACAATTATTAATAGAGCCAAGAGGATTTTACACTGAGCCATCTTCAGAATTAGAAGATTAACTTCTTTATCTCCTTAATGTCTTAACAATAAATAAATATTAATATATTCTACACATAAGCTCCGACTCCATGGGGCCCAAGGGGCTCGAACCCCCCAATGTTGAGGGAAGGGAGGCCCAGCCCCCAGAAAAATACGCTTCATTATCGTTAAAAGGTCAATCAGGCAAAATCTTAAAACATTTAATCCGTAGTCCCTGCGTCATTCATATTTAGGCCCCCTAATAATTTTTAAGTCCGCCCCCATAATTCTACATACTCATTTATAAGAGATTAGATTAGTTTAAGCAGGTGATCTTGGATGAAACTAAATATGGAAAAATATCGAATTAAAACAGTATATTCAAATAATATTTTCAGAATTACAATAGGAGTAATAAAATATATTTGTGATAAAATATCTCTCTAAAGATCGATTTTTCATAATTTTAATTATATAGGTAAGAAAAATTAAAATGACATCATTGTTGTAGAAACAAATGCAATTTGTGTTATATTTACCCTTTTTGTAATGACACCTGTATGATTCTTCGCTTTTTCTTTTATTATTAAAAACATTCACACTTTTTTCTCATTCACTACTTACACTCACACACACATTCACACTGCCTTTTCGGCAGCTCAGGCCATATAAGACATTTACGATAACCGTTATTTATGAATTTATTTATATTAGGAGTCCAGGCATTTTTATTTAAGCCATCTGGTATCCAGATGGCTTAAATAAAATCATCGGACTGCCTGCGGTCCGAACCCGCGACGTTTGGTATACGAAGTTAGCACGCTAACCTCTACGCCATGCCCCGAGGGCTTGTTATGTTATATTTTCTCCCAATTCACCCTGCGTAAGCCGCGTTAAAGAACTTCGTTCCAAAAATATTTTTGCAACTCAATGTATCAGTATTTATAATTAAATTATAATAATAATAATAATAATAAAATTCAGAGCTATTCAGTCTCATATCAAAGGTTGATAGTAGTCCAGAGCAAACGCATTCATTTTAGAAGAAGACTGTAATTAATGAAAGATATTACAATGAGATGAAAGTGTCTTTGGGGCTGTTGCAGTGGTGGCATCGGCCCGCTGGTGGCAATGGCATGCCCGGAGGTTACGCAGGATGAATAAATGGCGGCGCCAGGCAGCAGGTTCTTGGCCTAACGTCTCACAACCTGCAAGGCCCTTAATTTACTGCGCTGCAGTGAAATCGATTCCTCCAAGACGTAAGAAAATTAATTTCTCAGCTTATTCCGTCTAATACTTGCTTACTCAATTTTTTTTTCTCTTGAGTCTCATACATATGTTTACTACCTTAAACGGGACTCAATTTTTCTAGAAGTATTTTTGGTAGGGTCCGACCGAAACAAGATTTTCAACCGAAACCGAATATTCGGCCTCAATCTCAGTTTCGGCCGAAACCGAAACTTGTATTTCCTATAAAAAATTATTATTATTTTACCTTTTTTTTTTTTGAAATTTTTTCCGCCCAGCGAAAAATTTTTTTCCCTCACGTGAAAATCATTTTACCTTTTTTTTAGGGAGACTAAATTTTTTTCCACATCATCCCATCTTTTCAGACTTTTCGGCCGGCCGAAACCGGAACTACGGCCGAAACCAGGATTTTTGACCGAAACCGAATATTCGGTCGGTTCCTAATTTTTGGCATCTGAGGCCATTGTTAAAATAACTATACTAATAGAGTTGGACTTAGAATAGTTATGAAGTTCTCTTTTATAAAATTTAAGGACTTGCCTGTGCGTTTCCTCAACCAATATCCAAAAGAAAATAAAACGTGAAAATCCATCAAAATCTCTTCATATATAGGGTAAGAAAAAGTAAAAATATTTACTGTACTTTCAGAATTCTTTTTTTAATAGACTTTCTCTTAACTATATATTTAATAATATGAGAGAAAGTTCAGCGATCGGATCGTGTTAAAAATTCAATGTCGAGATTTTGGTGGAAATACACATATCTGATTCTAAAAAAGTATGTCTGTGTGAGTGTTTGTGAACAATTCAGAATATTTTCAAGAAATTCCGAGTATGATAAACATCTCTCCAGTGACGTCATTTCACTTTTTGCTTGGGGGGGGGGCAAACTTTTTTTCATTTCCTATCCTTCTTAATTTATATACATATAAACATCTATATTTTTAATCTATACCATCTTCTTTACTTATTTATAAAGAGAGAGTGTGAGTTTGATTGTATGTAGGGGCTAAGCTCAGAATTTACTATTGACTTCCAAGCCCCCCCCTCCCCCACCCCTCAAATGACGTCCCTGCATCTCTCCTATCTTTTCTATAGAGTACAAGAGTAAAGTGGGCTTCAAACAATTTTTCGAAGAAAAAATGAATAAATATTTTTAAAATCATCTAAAAAATAATTGATTTATGAATTTTAATAAAACAAATTTTGAGAAAAAACAATAGAAACTCAAAAAAAAATTTCGCAGGAGCAGATAGTAATAAAATAAAATATAATAAATAAATTTTGATGAAAATAAAATTTTATATTAAAATTTTTATCATTAGCTTCGAGAATTTTGGCATTAAAACGCGGTGTTCGTGTTTTAATTTGATCAAAATTTATCTCTCTGATTTTTTCAATGAAATCTCCAAAGAATCCAACTTCTCTAGCCAATGGTATTAACAGAATTATCTTTAAAATATTTGTTATGTAAAGAAAGAATTAAGAATATTGATTTTGTCCTACCTTGGAACAAATATAATAAATTATTATTTAATATATTTTTTTATATTGTTATCATTTATTGAGATCCAAGTAAATAAATAAATATATTATGAAATTATTTTGTAATTTTAATTTCAGCGAAAGCACCCAAGTTTGGTCTGCCTGTACCCCTTCCCGAACCCCCTTCTAATATTGAAGAGGCTCCTCAAATGTTTGAAAATTACTGGGAATCGGAGGAGGAGTTAATAGAGCAAGATCTTCTTCTACAGCTAAATTTACAAGGTAAATAAAAATAAGACAAGAAAGCTTTCAAATTTTAATTCTCTTAAACATAATTTTTTTTTCCAGATGACTTCTTTTTGTGGCCAGAAATACGATCTTCCGAAAGAATTTATTAATTTGAAATTTTCTAAAAAAAAAAACTTAATTAAAAAAAATAAATAAATTACAAAGTTTATATATTTTAAGAATAATTCTATAAACTCATCAATTCTTTCGTTTCACAAACAGTATAGAGTGTATACTAGAGACTTTGCGCCATGCCTTTATGATTTACTTTCATAATTAAATTCTTGATTATATTAATTAATTAAATTATATTTTACAAGAAAAAAAATATTTGTCAGTTTTTGATTGGATTTATCAATGGCAACTGTCTATACTGTATTTCAAAACTAATTTTTTTTTTTTTTTTTTTTTTTTGAAAGACTACAATCTGAAAATTTAATCATAATTCGACGTTTCGGTTTTTTAAGGACCTTTTAGTTCCAGAATAAGCCATAATTTTTTTTCAAATTCTTTTCCACGCTTTACATTTTGAAAGTATTATTATGGATGTTAAAGAATTTTTTTTTTTTTTTTATTAAGTCAAATCGAAAATATTTCTCACTATTCAAATATAAATTTATTGATTTGAAATCTATTATTTACTTCATATATGATTTATTAATATTGTTAAAAATATCAAGATTGATAAATATTCGGAATCTCGACCTATTTCTAGTAAATGTACTGCATTTCTAAAGAGGGTATCTAAATAAATGATAAGGCCGTGACGTCACCGGGGGCTGTTCCGTGCCTGACGTGTCAGTATTCGAAGGGAGGGTGGGGGAGTTTGCCCCCACCTCAACCCTCATGCCGTCCTCCCCTTACGACGCCAACAAAATCGCGCCAGTCCCTTTTTGACTCGGGCCTCGGTGCTTGGGTTAGTACTTATTATGTAAAAGTTTGTACTTTTTTTTTGAACGCCTACTAAGTTTGATCAAAAATGACACTAGCGATCCAGTGGCAGAGGATTCGTCGTTTATTAGCGCTCTTGAGGGCGATGGTAACCTCAAGAACTACACGTTATCAGGCGTTTTGATATGGAGATTACAACTTGAGCGGTTAGTTTAATAAAAATCATTAAAAGTTAATTATTTTATATGAAAGCCATTTTTTAACAATAATATATTAAAATCACTTGTAAAATATATTTATACAAATGTTCGGTAAATATTAATCAATTCCTTACCAAGAAGAAATTACTGGATACTTTATTTAAATAAATATTTTTCTATTTATTTTGAATGTATTTATTCATTTGTTTTTAAAATTTTGATTTATCCGGTAGCCATAAATATAATACCTAAAATATTTATATAAATGTTAAATCTCATTAGACGATAGAGGGAATTTAAACAAAAAATTGTTTATCGAATAATTTGAAGTATTTTTGATTATATACATGTGTATATGAATAAAATAAATATAAATTTATTTATTTAAGAAAAAAAAACACTTGGTCTCAAAATTTTTTAAAGGTCTTCCTGCACGTGTGAGGCCTAATGATTTTATCATTCACTTTTACGATAGCATTGAAGCCCTCAATCAGGTCTATTCTCTAAAAACAGACGTTAAAATTTAAAATAAACAAATCGGTGTTAAAAAGTAATGTAGAAACAATCAGCGTTAAAAAAATGCTATTCTCTAAACAAAGTTTTAACAGCGACGTTAACATGTTGCTTTTATTTCACAGCTATCAAAATCATAACATAATAATAACCTTACTTTTTAGGCTAAGGACGCCGTGTTTATTTTAAACACGACGTTAAAATATTAAAGGCACCCCTAGGCATGACATTAATTAACTAAATGTTAACGCTTTGGCTTTAAATTTTTGTTTATAGAATAGCTATTTGAGGCAAGGAAGTGATTTTGAATAGCATTTTTTAACGCTTACATTACTTTTTAACACCCATTTGTTTATTTTAAATGTTAACGCCAGTTTTTAGAGAATAGGCCGGGGGGGGGGCCCCCCCCTTTTTTTTTTTTTTTTTTTTTTATATTTTAAAATAGGTAATAAAAATATTTATATTTTTTATATAAAATTATATATTTTAGGGGGGGGGGGGGGGAAAAAAGGTCCCCGGGGGGGAAAGCCACACGCCACTGAATAGGCCTGAATAAGTGGGTAGTGACCACAAATTACTCGGCCTAAGAATGGAATTTCTAGATATTTGTCGGAATTCTCTTTTTGCTTTTCATTTTAAATCAATAGTTCTTTGCTCGTATTTATAAATAATTTTAATACCTACATCGTATCTGCATCAAATAATATTTTTGAATAATATCCAATTAAGAAGAAAATTACATTCACAATATACTGTGATCTAGATATATTTATTTATATCAAATTTAATTTAATGTTATCAATTGAGATACTCATTTTAAAATTATCAGTACTGTTAACATAAGTATGTCAACATCAAAGTTCCAAAATTATCTGGCATTTTGTTTTATTTAAATTCCGAGCACTCTTGGAGTTTGAATAAAAAGATGAATATGGAAAACATAAATGGAGGGGGGAGGAGGCTGATGGTCATATCAAAAGAGAGCACCATAGAGAAAAATTCAAAAAAGAATATTCAGAAATAGAGAAAATGAGATTATAATTCAGAATCTTTCCCTAGCTTATGAAATTACTTAGTTTCCCAATTTTATCTAGGATTGAACCCTGCACCCCCACCCCCATCTTCTAACAGAATATATTATAATACAATTTAAAATGCTTTCTTTAGTCTCTTTGTTCAGAGTCTCTCATTATCGATCTGATTTTGTAAATAAAACATTGCGTTTTAATAAAATTGATTTTTTATCAAGAAGGCTACTTTAGATATTTACACGTTTATTGTTTTAT
The DNA here is from genome assembly GCA_023213315.1 of Euborellia annulipes. Classification (NCBI taxonomy): domain Eukaryota; kingdom Metazoa; phylum Arthropoda; class Insecta; order Dermaptera; family Anisolabididae; genus Euborellia; species Euborellia annulipes. The sequence continues at coordinate 2,594 of JAKCPI010001787.1, read as the reverse complement.
CATTTTTTTTTTTTTTTTTTTTTTTTTTTGTTGTTGAATATATTAATTTAAGTCGTTCAAACTTTAAAGAATTTAAATCCTCTTTCAACACTTTAATCTTCATTTAGTCACTTTTGGGAATATTTATAAAATATGCATGCTTATCTGAATAATTCTTAACTTTTGAAAAATTTAGTCTCGAGATGTGTGTGCATTAATGTTACTTTAGTATGAAAATTCAATCAACTAGCTACTCTATGTATATTATAATATAAGCATGGAGATTATCCAACCAGGATCGTAAACAACTATATTACATCAAGCCATTGATTAACTACATTATCATTTAATTTGTTTATATCTTCAAGAACTTGAAATTGAATTGCAATTTTTTTTCTTTATTAAGTCTCAACTTTTTTTCTGAATTAATAACAAATATAAAATTAGACTTTTTTAATTATATGAAGCCACATGAACTTTGACATTTTCAAGTGAAGTTATGAAACTGTTTAAGTTTATATACGAGGGTATAGTATTTTCCGTTTAATACATTGAAGGTCTACTTTAAGTTTGTAAATAGGCCTCTATAACAAGGGCTGTATTGTATAATAAACAAAAAAAAATCAAAAATAGTTCTTATACGAGAGTGGTCTGAAAGGTTTCCGACCTAACCAAGATACAAGACATTTTTTTAAAATCAAATTCATTTTTATTATTCTACATAGTTTTTGATGAGATGGAAACATCGTTTGGAGAAATATGTAGATTTACAGGGAGAATATGTAGAAAAATAAAAATAAATTTGATAAAAAAATATCTTGTATCTTGGGTAGGCCGGAAACCTTTCAGTCCACCCTCATCTATTAATTATAATCAAGCACGAAAGTTGTTTTTACTGTTAAATTTACATAAGCATGTAAAACATATTTTTGTTACGTACAACTATATGTAATTTTTTATTGGTTGTTCTCAAGATCAAAAATGTTTGACTTTCAAGGCTGATAATGGTCTCATTGTGATCGAAATTGTTAAATTGCAATGCAGTCGTTTATGCCTAATAAATTATAGGAATAAAATATATTTTTATTCCTTCCTGGTATATCTGGCTAAAATTTAAGGTAAACCTAATAATTCGGATAATTGTCAATTAAGTTTTTTTATTGGGTTAGATCAGTGGTTTCCAATCTTTATGTTACAACACCTCCCTTAAAAGTATTTAATCATATTACGCCTCTCCCATTTTGCAAAATAATACAAGAACAAAAATTTTGAATCTTAAAAAAATATACATTTATATTAAGGCGGAGTAAAAAAAAATTCTAAGACATATGCAGCGAAAATTATTTATTTTATTGTGCAGTTCCAAGCTGACGTTCCGGCCACTGGTCTAGGACATCTTCAGAGCCGGAGGCGAGAATAAATGAAATCTTAATTTTGAGAAAAAATATTTTTTTTTATTTATTCCTATTTATAAAACTGGCAATTATTTGGAAAATGGCTAGTTGTGGCTAATACTCGCGTCTCCCCTTAGACTAGTCCGCGCCTCCTCATGGAGCCGCGCGCGCCCACAGTTTTGAAAACGCTGGGTTAGATGATAGTAACGAAGCTTACTTTCTAACAAGATTATTTAATTAAAAGTTTAATATAAACAAATGGAAGCACTGGAATTGTAACAATGAAATAATTTTTTTAACTCACAATTTTTTCCCATTCACACTCAAATTCACACACACATGCACACAGTCTTTTTTGGCAACTTAGGCCATTTAAGACTTAAACGATACTCATAATTTATTAATATATATTTATTGGGGTCCAGTCATTCTTATTTAAGCCATTTGGTATATAAATGGCTTAAATAAAATCATCGGACTGCCTGGGATCCGAACCCGGCTCTTGGGAACTACACCAAGCCCGAGGGTAATGAAAGAATTGCCGTCTTTTAAAAGAAGCTTTAAATAACAAATTCCTTGCAACGAGTAGGCTACAAGCAAATATTAAATCAAAGTCTTTTAAAGCAGCGATTTCCAAATGATGGTGTGCGTTTCGAAAAACCCTATGTTACCTGTACGAGACAAGTGAAAAAAAACAATTAAAAAAAAAACTTGAAAAAGTTATTGGTACGCACGTGTCTTGCCTAAAGTTGATTATTGTTTTTTTTTTTTTTTTAACAAACCTTTATTGTCTGCAGATAAACATCAAATATGTCAATCCTGACGGCCCTGTCTCTAAAACAGTTAGCCGGATTGGGTCCAGCACCTGGTCACGGAGACCATGGGGATCACGATGATCACCATGTCGTTATCAACCATATGCCGAATAATCATCAATATGAATACTCAGCGGATCATAGTCATGAAATCCACAGTAATAGTACCGCAGATGCCAGGGCAGGGAGTGTGGGAATCCATAATAATGTCAACGTTCTGTTGGCTGGGTAAGCTTCAATAATATTTTTACTTTCTCTTATTTTTATTTTTACTGCTCGGCCAAGTAATTCCTTTGATATTCGTCCATATAACGAAAATTCTGAATATTAATTAATATCTGGATCAAATGTATTTGTCTAAAAAAAAATAATTTTTTTAATGCTTTACATATTTTTTATTTTATAA